>JAFFST010006084.1:3227-20555 GCA_022414735.1 Noturus placidus
TTGAAATATCCAATAAATTTCGTTACACTTCATGATTGTGTCCCACCTGTTGTTGATTCTTCACAAAAAATTACAGTTTTATATCTTTATGTTTGAGGCCTGAAACGTGGTAAAAGGTCGAACAGTTCAAGAGGGCCGAATACTTTCGCAAGGCACTGTAGATCCTCGCAGGACACGAATTGAAAGTGCTGTTCTCCATTTATTACATGAAGAATACCATAGGCTTAGGCAGGGTTACAGGTCGGTCATTAGAAGAGGATTTAACCGAGTAAAACATCTCAAAATTGGTACCTTACATGAGACCGCTTATCAGCACACGATGTCAAGTTCACAGAGAGAGAGAAAGAAGAGCGGCGACCACGCCCCTAGACCCCACATGACCTCATAATAGCTGATCATTACACTACGCTTACATGGACAGCCGTAATCTAATTATTAACCTTATGTAAGACAATTTTATGATTAAGGTGTTTACATGAGTCGCTTTTACAATACTTATTTCATGTACCTGTTTTGCATGTTATAGAACACAGTTCGATTAACAGCACACGTCATTACGTCCCCACGCCACGTCGTCCGACGTTCCCTCCAGAATTTCACGTATCAACGTACAGTTCGTCTTCATTATGCTGCTGTATACAGTTTTGGGTGTTTTTATTTAAAATTTAAATAAATAAATTAGTTTGTCGTGCTGTACGTGCAACTAGACGACTACTTGATGCCTTGGGCTGCATCCAAAACCATGTACTTCACTGCTGTATAGTAGCCAAGATACATGTATTTCTCCTACTTTATGCATGTGTCTTGCCTACTGTTTGGTAAGTGACTATGCGGTTTGTGACGCAGCTCTTTTGTTTGCCATAAAAGGGTCAAGCACTGCCGTGTGTGATCGTGTGATCTGTCGCAAAATGTGGTGAAAACTCTCACACAACGTTAAGGTGTTTACATGTCTGTAATGCTCGTTGATAATGTGACTAAAACAGGAGTACTCCAACTGTCTTAATTCCATTTGTGTTTACTTCGAGTATGACCTTAATCGGATTAAGGTAATTAAAAATTGCTGTTACATGGTAGTTTATTAATCAGAGTATTGTCTTAATCGGGGTAAGGTTGGATTATTGCGGCCCATGTAAACGCAACTCTTTATGACAATGAGAGTGAAGTCCTTCAAGGTATCATGGATGGGAGGTATTTCTGAAACACACCAACTCACAATTGGAGTTCCACAGGGGTTAGTTCTGGGTCCACTCCACTTTTCTATCTACACTATATCTCTAGGGCAGGTGATTGAGTCGTGGCTTCTGTTGTGGGTGAAAAATACTTATAATAAACACAAGGGATCCAGTAGGATTAGTATGCAAGTTTATTAAGGGTCACAGAGAAACTGACCAAGCATGAATATCATATCATGTCATTTTATGGAGAATTCACTGGGCTCGTAGGGCTGAAATCCTCCTGAGTAATAAATGGGGAGAATGGATGATAAAATGGGGTATGCCCAGGGGACGGATATCCAGCTGAGGTGTAAAAGGGAGGAGAATATTGCGTCTCAGGACTAGCTAAAAAGGGGAGAAGGTCAGAACCCAGATCAGAGAAAGTGACATCATCCGTCTGTGTAGAAACGTCAACACACACACAGGCAGGAAAGATTCTATATCTGAAAGGTGGTGGAAACCCCACATTGCCATTTCCATTTTCAGAGGGGGTACGAAGAACATCGTAGAGCAGTGATGTCAGCAGTGAGATGCGCGATCTGACAGGGTGTGTTTAAGTCCAAATCCAGCCCCTCTATTAGTGGAGAAAAGGTTAAGTGATGAGGACCTGTGGTAATAGACAGATATTGATGAAAGAAATTCACAATGGGTACTAAGCACGAGAGAGAAGAAAAGTACAACAGACACATTAAGGGAAAACACACACACACACATTAAAGTCAAGGACAAACGCGCCGGCAGAATCATAAAACACACACTCACACACACACACTCAAATGGAAAAAACCCTAACGTACAAAAACAAAGGAGAATATTTAGATGTAAACGAAGTATTATTAGGCTAGGTACAGTGTTAGATATTAAATATGACATATGAAGTAAAGCAAAATCCTTTGATACATATATAAAAAATGTAGACTTACTCGTAATGATCAAAGACGAGGAAAAATCTTGTCTCAATTATGAAATGTAAGTCAGAAAGTATAGATTCAAGATTACAATTAAAGGAAAACACTAATGCCCTTTTATAAGAAAAGAACTGGGTCAAAGTGCACTCACGTGATTAAGGCCTCGAATTGTTTTGTTTCAAGAATTGTTTTCTATTCCCTATGGTATCTGAGAAAAAGCTTTTTTTGTTTCTTATGGTATCTGTAGCCAGCTGGATTTGAACACTATGGTATCGCCGATAAGCTGATTTTCCAACACTTTGGTATAAGCCCAGTTGAGGCCTAGAATGATAGGGTATAAATAAGAGCTCCAGTATTTGGGCTGATTGGAATCTCAGCTGAGAATTCTCATTCGAGTGGATTTCGGTTGGTGGAACGGAACTAATAAAGCTGGACTCTTGCTTTTTCTCACTCACTGGCCTGGTGTCTTATTTTTCTTTGGTCTCCAATTGAATATGTGAGTATGTTTTACTAGATTAATTTCTAAGTGTCTTTGGGTAAATTTGGGTAATAGGCTAAATTCAAAACGACACTTCTCATATCATTGCTATGCTGATGACACCCTGCTCTATTTGTCCTTTCTGCCTGACGATCCATCCGTCTCTGCACGCATCTCTGCTTGCCTGTCAGACATCTCGGTCTGGATGACGGAACACCACCTTAAGCTCAACCTGGCAAAATCTGAGCTTCTTATCATCCCTGCCTGTCCCTCAATCAACCAGAACTTCACTATTCGGCTCAACCACACTCAAGCCAACCAGGACGGCCAGGAACCTTGGGGTGATTCTTGATGACAGCTTGTATTTTACAGACCACATCTCAACAACTGCACGGTCCTGTTCATACTGTACAACATCAAGAAAACCAGACCATACCTCACCAAATAGTCTACACAGATACTAATCTAGGGTTTTTTATCTCAAAATTGGACTACTGCAACTTGCTACTCTTGGGCCTCTAAGACAGCTCCATCAAACCCTTTCAAATGATTCAGAATGCAGCAGCACGCCTTGTTTAATCCAGCCCAAAAGAACCCATGTCACACCCTTCTTCATCTCCCTCCACTGGTTTCGTGTAGCCACCCACATCAAATTCAAGGCCTTGATGCTCACCTTCAAGACCTTGTCGGGAACAGCACCCTCCTACCTCAACTCTCCTCTGAAGGTTTACGTTCCCTCACACAATCTGCAATCTTAGTAGTTCCTACTCAGCGTGGCTCAAGGTCCCTTTTTTAAGAACCTTCACACTAACTGTTCCTCAGTGGTGGAATGAACTTCTAACCTCAATCTGGACTGCAGAATCTCTCACCATCTTCAAAAATCAGCTAAAGACCCACCTCTTCCATGAACACCTAACCAACCCTTAAAAAAAACTATTTAAATAAAATATAAATAATTTTGAAAATTTTGCACGTACACCTCTACTCTGTGCACTTTGCTTCTTTTGGAACTCAATTAATGGATCTTGTATAGTAGCACTACTTGTGTTGTTCTCTGCTTGATATATTGCTTTGCTTGTATTTTCTCATTTGTAAGTCGCTTTGGATAAAACTGTCTGCTAAATGAATAAATGTAAGTCACAAAAGATCACACCACATGTTATGTATAGAGAGCTGATGTATGACAATAAAACCGATTGTTAATAAATTTACCTGATGTGGCCGTGGATTTGGGTTTACCACCAGAAAAACATTTAAAGGGTTCTTTAGTTACATTAATTTGTCTGATAAGTGAATTGACTACAGTGTAGCTAACAAGTTTTACAACAATCAATACAGACAATACAGCAGTAAGCTAATTTTATAAAAAAAAAAAAAAAAGAAAGAAAACAAATGAATACACTCTTTATCTTGCCCACTGACATCATTGAAACGAATAAAAATGAAATGGCACTTACAAAACTATGAGCTCCTGCACCGCACAATATCTTCACTCCCTCACTTCAACTTCACTCCCGCACTTCTCACAAAACATTTCGTAGTGTGTGCGCATGCCTAGACTCTTCGCTAGTACCCAACATCGCTATTTACTGACACCTACAGGACAACTTATACCATAACAGCTTTCCTAACTTAGACAACAATCAGACCATTTATCACTTGATTACACTGATTGAGCTGATTGTTAAAAAACTAGAGTTATGTTAGGAAACTGCCTATCCTCAGTCATTCTACATATTGAACCTTCCCAGAAGTGGCAGACCTTCCAAAATACCTCCAAGAGCACAGCAACTACTCATCCAGGAAGTCACAATAGAGTCAAGGACAACATCAAAGGACCTACAGGCCTCACTTGCATCAATAAAGGTCAATGTTCATGACTCCACTATCAGAAAGACTCTGGGCAAAAATGTCATCCATGAAATAGTGGTGAGGCGAAAACATCTGCGAACCCAGAAGAAGGTTAAGGCTTGTTTAAATTTTGCCAAAACACCTTGATGATCCTCAAACCTTTTGGGAGAATAGTCTGTGGACTGATGAGTCAAAATGGAACTGTTTGTTAGACAGGGGTCCCATTACATCTGACATAAACCAAACACTGAATTCCACAAAAAGATTTTCATACATATGGTCAAGCATGGTGGTGGTTGTGTGATGGTGTGGGGATGCTTTGCTGCTACAGGGCCTGGGCAACTTAATAATTGCGGGAAACATTTATTCTGCCCTCTACCACAAAATCCTAAAGGAGAATGTCCTGTCTTCAGTCTATAAGTTGAAACTGAATTATGCAGCAAGATAAGGATCCAGAACATAGGAGTAAGTCCTAGAAGTATAGTAAGTGAATCATATGTAAACATTCCTGGGTGGGGTGGAAGGGGCTGTTACTGGGGTAAAAATGTTGATTCTGTATTGATATATTTTGTTGTACTTGATGTGTATGAGAATCAATAAAAAAATATAAAACCAAAAAAAGAAGTATAGTAAGTGAAAGACTGATCTCCAGTTATTGGAAGCATGTGGTTGCTGTAATTGATGCTAAAGTTGGTACAAACAGACTTTAAGTTTAAGGGGGCAATTAGTTTTTCACATTGGTGATACGTGTTGGAAACGTTTTGCTTCAATTAAAAATGAAAGTAAAAAACTGTATTGTGTGTTTACTCAGGCTGCTTTTGTTTTATGTTGTATTTAGTTCGAAGACCTACACAATGTCTGAAATATACAAAAAACAGAAGAAATACTTTTTCACAGCACTGTACATGCCATTTCAGTACCTAATTTTAATTAAAGGAATACTGCAGCACTTTTCAGCATGATCCATCACATCTGTACAATAGTACAGATGTCATGGATCATGCTGAAAAGTGCTGCGGTATTCCTTTAATTGCTACCTTAAAGATCTGCACACCACCACCATCTAGTGGAAGGGCCAGGTCCTAATGCAGAAATGCCTCTGTAATACATAACACCTTATGCGGTCTGTGTTTCCTTTGAACATTGCAAAAACAGCCCCTCTAATATTTTTGCATGTTTGCAGCTCCAATAGTTGAGTTGATGACACCTATGTACTGTAATGATTTATAATCCCACTATCCAGTGTCACCCAGAAGTGTGAGTTCTATTTTAAGTCTGGTTATTCTCAATAGACTTCATTACCAAGCTGGATACGAACTGATTTATTTGTAAATTGTCTGTCAAACGAATACCAAATAAATTCTTTGTCAATATATGCAAATGAGCTGTATTGGCTTTGTTGGCACTTTATGGGAGATGAAAATATGCAGGAAAGTACAAAGAAAATCAGTGTTTACACAACTTTTGTAAATGTGTTGGAAAGATTCAGTTTGGTCTGGCTTAAATGAACGTTTGTAAAAGACTGCTAACTGAGGCACAAGGTTTCTTCCTCAAGTTTTTCTTTGACACTGTTGTGTCTGGCTTGCTCATCAGGGCTCTAAAACTACATACATTCGGATTTATTTTGAAATTTACAGACAGTCCACCACAGCAGTATTGCCAGATTGCCCAGGTTTCTTTGATTCACACAGAAATAAATGTTACATTTCAGACTGATTTAGCTAAATAAAAGTCAATCAACTGGCAACCCTGCACCATCATCTCAGGATACAGAGGTTTTATAACTCACTGCATTGGCTCAAGTTTTTTAAACAAAGCCATTTAACAGAACTAGACTGTTGGAGATTAAAGTCAGGTAGCATTTAAGAAGATGGGTCTTAATTCCAATTCTTTTTTTGCCATTGATAATAAACTCTACACATATGCTAATTATTAAGTCATTTGTGGGTGTATCTATGTGACCATTAGGCTCCAGGCTCCCCATGACCCTGTGTAGGATAAGCTGTACAAAAAATGGATGGTTGGATGGATCTATGTGTCCATATATTTTTTTAACTTCAATTATGAAGAAATAAGTTAGTGTGATTCATAATATTCATTATTTGAACAAAGATTTGTGATCACCTGAACACCACACCAATGCAGTCTCAAAAATGTCCATACATAGGGGAAATGATCACTTTTTACCTAAATGTCTTCCAAACTTTTTCCTACTTAGTTTATATTATATACATATTTTAATTTAGCCTTTAAGAATGCCTTTGACACAAAAAGCACATATTGAAGTCATTCTCATGGCTGGATTGGGATTTTGTCACGAGGTTATAATGGACTTTAACAGGAAAATGGCGAGCACATCACACTGTTGCCAAACTTATTAACAATTCAAAAGTTAAAAAGTGATACTTTTGGGATACCCTGTATATTTTCCTTCTCCAAACTGTTGCCACAAAGTTGGAAGCACACAATTCTACAGAATGACTTCATATGTTCTAGCATTACAATTTCCCTTCACTGAAACTAAGAGACCCAAACATGTTCCAGCATGATAATGCCCCTGTGCCCAAAGTGAGCTACATGATGACATGGTTTGCAAAGGTTGGAGTGGAAGAACTCGAGTGTCCTGCACTGAGCCCTGACCTCAACACCACTGAACACCTTTGGGATGAACTGGAATGCTGACTGCACCCCAGGCCTCCTCACCCAACATCTGTGCCTGACCTCACTAATGGTTTTGTAGTAGAATGAACACAAACCTAACAGCCATGCTCCAAAACATAGTGAAAAGCCTCTGCATAGGAGTGGAGGTTATTATGAAAGCAAAAGGGGGAAGTACCTGTGAAATGGGATGTTCAACCAGCACATTTGGGTGTGAGAGTCAGGAGTACATTTACAGGTGCATCTCCAAAAATTTTAATATTGTGGAAAAGTTCATTTTGAAAAAAGATTTTGTTACATTTTTAATTGCCTAACCCGGTATTGTCATGAGGAAAATGAGAGACACCAGACCCAACAAAACAGATGAGCTGAAGGCCACTATCAAAGAAACCTGCACTCCAATAACACGTATGCAGTGCCATAGGCTGATGTTATGCTGCACTGATGCAGTAATTCATGCAAAAGGAACCCCAACCAAGTATTGAGTGCATAAATTAACATACTTTTCAGAAGGTTGACATTTCTGTATTGTAAAATCTGTATTTAATATTTTGAGATACTGGATTTTGGATTTCGATGAGCAATAAGCTGTAATCATCAGGATTAAAACAAAAAAGCTTGAAATATTCCACTTTGTGTAATGAACCTAAATTTATGTGTATTTATGTGTAAAACCTATTTCTGTGTAATGAACCTATATGAAAGTTCCACTTTTTGAATTAAATTACAGAAAAAAATTACTTTTCCACGATATTCTAATTTTTTGAGATGCACCTATAGTGGTCATGCATACAGGTTATACTCTTCTGCTTTCACAGCTATCATTAAGATGAGTGTGCGAGGTAGGTGCTATTAAGTGGCATTTGTGAATAGAGAGTGGAGTCCAGGAGTAGGAGGAGTACTTTCATAAAAGAACATACACCTGTGTGTGAGTAAAATGACTCTGTTTGCATTTGTGTGTCTTGCAATTAAAAAAAGAGAGGTCACACAGACATTGTGTAGGGAGCAAAGGACAGCCAAACCAAGTGGAACCGAAAGTAGAAAAGTGTATTTGTGTGAATACTTAAAAGAGCTCCATGTAACAAAAAGAAGTGACAATTCAGTCATGCTCTCCAAAGACTGCAACTCGTGGCCTCGACCCTTGGAGATATCATAAAGATCCTTGCTGGCCTCCACAAAACTCAACACCAGACCATCCCTAACCTGCAGGCTAAACAACAACAGTGTGCTGAGATTATCCTCTGGGTGGAGACTAAAGATTGAAAGGTGCTATCAGTTCCAGAGCTTGGTTCCACCCTGTAGTACTCCTGTGGAAGATATGGTGGCTACAGCAACCATGGCCCATATCATTGTGATGGACATAGCAACACAGGATGATTCCAAAACATTCAATGAGTTCTTTGAGTATGTGATGAAGCACAGTGGGAGATCCAGCTGTTTCCTCTATTGTCAGGGAAAGTCCAGTCGCAACCCAGCAGTTGCCCCTCACTAGTCTGCTGGAGTACTTGGATCTAAAGAGAGAGATCCTGCAGCAAGTTGGCCACACCCCTAAACATAACCATCAGTGACATCAATCACTGACTCAGAATGAGATCAGACACCAGTCGAAGGTGATTGCTGGCTGAGAAAGTGACCCTGATGAAGTTGTGAACCTGGTGGTTCTGAGTAGTTCATAACCTGACTGCCTCCAGGGATAATAGAATCGTTTTACTGCCATGGCAAAGTTAATGGGGGCAGTCCAACTGGCAGAGGATCACATGGTGTCACATGCAGCACCTCTGTTTCTCTTTCCCCCCTCTCTCTCTCTCCCTTTTCATCTGACCCATACCCTTTTCCTTTTCCTGCTCCTTGGAAATAGGGCATGTTTCCCTTCCCTGTTTCTCTGTCTTTGGTTTCCTACACAATCCTCCTTCTTGACCCTTTCAATTCCTCCCTCTCCCGTATTCGGACTTGCTCGATACCTACTCCTAGGCTTTGGAATAGTCTTCACATTAGATCTTCCTCTTCCGTTTCTGTGTTTAAATCCTCTTTGAATACTCATTTGTATTTTTTATGTTTTAATTGAGGATGTACATTTTTCATTGGTCTTTTCTTTGGTTTTGTATACTCTTGTAATTTGCTTTAATTCTGATTTATATTTGTTGTACAGCATTTTTGTTTCAACAACTGTTGTTTATATGTGCTTTATAAATCAATAAACTAAACTAAACTGAACTACTCCTCTCTCTATTCCCACACAGGTCGGACTCTCAGTGCTCATGAGTGTAAGGCTAAGGCATGGGTTGGTGTGCTGCCATTCAGAGAAATCCTGGTAAACTACAGCGTTGCCTTTTTTTCCCCAGTGTCACAAACGACTCATTAAATTATCCATTCTAAAGGATTCATTTTAAACTCGTCCTTTCAGAGAGCATACTCTGCTCTGATTGGTCAGATGTCCCAGTCTGTTGTGATTGGTCTACCGCTGTAAGCAAGCAGCCAATGAAGTCCAGAGGCGGGGCTTTTTGTTACAAACCTAGATAGGTTTGTACAGGAAGTAAGTCTAGAATTACTAACGACTCCTGTCAGCTGTTCAGAATCTTTCCTTCTTCTGGGAGTTAATAACTTTTTTTTTTTTTTTAATTTCCAGACGTTTTTACATTCACAAACAGCCATATAACACACTAAAAGAAAGGTGATATTTTAAAAACCCTAATGGGTGCACTTTAACATTTTTACTTTATACTTACGGATGTTTGACATAGTGCTTTTAAAATTATAAAATGAAAAACAACCCCGCCACCCCCCAAATAATACACTATAAAACATGAATATAACATAACAAACGAACAGATATCAGGATTCGTGCGTTTGTGTAAATCGATTCAGAGTCGTTCAGAAAAAGAACCGATTCTTTGGGACTCGTCGTTCCTCTGCTTTCCTATGAGCGGCGTCGTCAGTTATTCCGTTATGAACTAAAAGCCTCGTATCTACTCCACCTACACACACCGGGGAAAGCGAAAAAGCGGCGCGGAGCCTTGCTGCGTCCAGGGGTGGGCCAAAAAGGAACAAAAGGGTGGTTCCCAATAGCCAAAACGATGATATACGGCGTCTCGGATGCACGCTCGGTGTGAAAACCCAGTAGGAGTGTAAGCTAATATCGCAGCTCGGCTACAACAAGCGAGAAGATGGCGAACGATTCTCCAGCTAAAAGTCTGGTGGATATAGACCTCGCCTCTCTGCGGGTATGTGCGCGCTGCTAGCTTTAGCCTCTTCTCTCCTTCTCTCCAGCCCTACACCGTGTGTGTCGCCTCGAAACACTGCCTAAACCTTGTTCAAACAAACAAACAAACAAACAAACAAAAAGCTAAACAAATCTGCATTTGTTTTGTGTGTTTGTGTTGTTGCTGAAAGCCTGTGTGTGTGTGTGTGTGTGTGTGTGTGTGTGTGTGTGTGTGTGTGTGTTTCAGGACCCTGCTGGGATTTTTGAGCTGGTCGAGGTGGTGGGCAATGGCACATATGGACAAGTCTACAAGGTGGGTCTGGGCCTCTAGCCTCACTCTCGGTTATACACCTCCATTTATTTCTGCTTCCCATTAAAGGTAGTTTTTATATGCACCAGTTTGCAATGGTCCTAGCTTTAAAGCAATGTCAGTGATGGTGCAAATAATCCAGCTGAGATTTTTTAGGATAAGATGGGCACTGCCTTATATTTCCACTTTCCGGGACTTGACACTAATATCGAGCCACATACCGGCGTAAAACCGTCACCTTGATGCATCGTCCACGGCTCTGCTCCCTTTGCGCCAGTGATGGGTGTGATCAGCTCTGCGCATTTCAGCTTCACTCCCTTACTGCAGCAACATACGGCATCACACTACTGGAGCAGGGCAAGAAGGCATTACAAACAATTAATACAGCCCTTTCAGCTGGGGTTCCTCCACTTGAATAACGTCTGCTCCCTGTTCGTCAGCGTGGGTGCTCTCAGGGCGACATCACATCCTGTCGGGAAGCCGCTGTGGAAAGTGATGGCGCCAAGTCTGTGTGCGCGTTAGATTGACTAAAGTGCAGGTTTCTGATCTTGACAGAATCCCCTCCCCCAATCCTCAAATCAAATGCCTCTTCAGAGTGGTATAGTTTTACACTAATGCGTCTCTGAGTTTAGTCCCATCTTTCAATTCGCCTTGTTAATAGTTTATACATACAGCTTTTTCTTCTGTAAAATTATTTCCCCCCTATAATAGCTAGTAAACAATCCCAGGTATTATATATTGTGACATGCTGGAAAAGGTAGGCCCGTATGCTATGGCGAAAGTGTGGAAAAATGACAGGAAGTGGTTTTGTTTTCTTTTTTTTGTTCCCCGTATTGACTCGTATAGCTGAGTATTAGATGATATATTAATGCCACTATCCAGGATTGCAGAGTAAAGTGTGTTTGTGTCTAGGGCTGGGTGATGTATCGTTATAATATCGCTATCAAATGATTGTGATACAGATATCGTTGGTG
The DNA here is from genome assembly GCA_022414735.1 of Noturus placidus. Classification (NCBI taxonomy): domain Eukaryota; kingdom Metazoa; phylum Chordata; class Actinopteri; order Siluriformes; family Ictaluridae; genus Noturus; species Noturus placidus. The sequence continues at coordinate 14,820 of JAFFST010006084.1, forward strand.
TGGTGATGCATTTTTAAATAATTTTTGGTGTAAACCAAATTAAATTTTAATTTTTTTTTTTTTTTTTTTTTTTTTTTTTAAACTTTCTTTGTCTTTGTAGGCATTAAAGAAAAGTATCGTCAAACTCGGTTAACTGTTTTTTGTTATTTACTACTGTTTTGTGAACAGTTTGTTAGCTGAGTTACACAATGTGTATCACGATATATATCATAGAAATGTCCTCAAGTACTGTATTTTTGCCATATCGCCCCACCCTGTTTGCATCTCATGTTTATTTGGCATCATCAGCGTTCGATGGGTAGCTGTATTGCTGTAAGTTACTCTTTCATTTATTTGTAGAAAACTATATTCACATATGACATATCAAAGATTTAAAGTTAATTATAGCTCATTTAATCAGACATTGAGATTTTATTTTTATTTTCCTAAGAATACGCTCCCAGTAGAGACAGTATGGAGATGAGGTTTATGTTCTTGTATGTTGTTGAAGTACTCTTCCAAAAGCATTCATCTTGCATTTTGCTGTGCAGGAGATGGACATGCCTGCTAGGCAAAGACATGGGATGCTTAAATTTAATCCTGTCTGAATAGGGCCGTTGTCTATATTCATCTATCAAATGTGTTTGCTTTTTGATGATTAGGTGCACTGATGATTAGGGCTTACAGCATAAATCAAATGTAAATGTGTAATTATGAGGGCTTTGTACGAAATATAAAAAGTTTAACAATGTGTAGTTTCAGGCTAGACACAGTACAAAATGCATAATTCAACATTCAAACTAGTATAGTCACAGTCTAGCCCTATAACATACAAAGCAACGTGTCTCCTTTTACTGCAGTGAAAAAGTACAATTCAAAATGTTACTGACAATAGTGGGGGTGTAATGTTGCATGAAAAATATAATAAACAGTGCAAAACTGTATTTTTGTCTGTGTAAAACTAAATGCATCAAAACTTGTTACAAACATGTTTAATATTGTAAACAAAATGTACTACAGATTCACTATATCCTAAATAGTAAGTTTATTTATAGTTGTATTATAAAAAAAATCATCGATTGAAACCTAATGAACTCTATCAGAAATGGAGCTCAAAAGTCGATACATTGGCCGATACATCGGTGCATCTCTTATTTACATATATATGTATGTATGTGTATATATTAATATATTATCTCACAAAAGTGAGTACACCCCTCACATTTTTGTAAATATTTGATTATATCTTTTCATGTGACAAAACTGAAGAAATGACACTTTACTACAATGTAAAGTAGTGAGTGTACAGCTTGTGTATCAGTGTAAATTTCCTGTCTCCTCAAAATAACTCAACATACAGCCGTTAATGTCTAAACCGCTGGCAACAAAAGTGAGTACACCCCTAAGTGAAAATGTCCAAATTGGGCCCAATTAGCCATTTTCTCTCCCCGATGTCATGTGACTTGTTAGTGTTACAAGGTCTCAGGTGTGAATGGGGAGCAGGTGTGTTAAATTTGGTGTCATGCTCTCTCATACTGTGGTCCCAGAAGGAAGCCTCTTCTAAAGATGATGCACAAAAAAGCCCACAAATAGTTTGCTGAAGACAAGCAGACTAAGGACATGGATTACTGGAACCATGTCCTGTGGTCTGATAAGACCAAGATAAACTTATTTGGTTCAGATGGTGTCAAGCGTGTTTGGCGGCAACCAGGTGAGGAGTACAAAGACAAGTTTGTCTTGCCTACAGTCAAGCATGGTGGTGAGAGTGTCATGGTCTGGGGCTGCATGAGTGCTGCCGGCACTGGGGAACTACAGTTCATTGAGGGAACCCTGAGTGCCAACATGTACTGTGACATACTGAAGCAGAGCATGATCAGTATGCCGTTCTCCAGCATGATGAAGACCCCCAACACACCTCCAAGACGACCACTGCCTTGCTAAAGAAGCTGAGGGTGAAGGTGATGGACTGGCCAAGCATGTCTGCAGACCTAAACCCTATTGAGCATCTGTGGGGCATCCTCAAAAGGAATGTGGAGGAGCACACGTTCTCTAACATCCACCAGCTCCGTGATGTTGTCATGGAGGAGTGGAAGAAGACTCCAGTGGCAACCTGTGAAGCTCTGGTGAACTCCATGCCCAAGAGGGTTATGGCAGTGCTTGAAAATAATGGTGGCCACATAAATTATTGACATTTTGGGCCCAATTTGGACATTTTCACTTAGGGGTGTACTCACTTTTGTTGCCAGCGGTTTAGACATTAATGTCTGTATGTTGAGTTATCTTGAGGGGACATCGAATTTACACTGTTACACAAGCTGTACACTCACTACTTTACATTGTAGCAAAGTGTCATTTCTTCAGTGTTGTCATATGAAAAGTTATAATCTAATATTTACAAAAATGTGAGGGGTGTACTCACTTTTGTGAGATACTGTGTATTTATAGAAAATAGAACAAATACGCAATCTGAAAATAGATTTTACTGATTACACACTGAATTTGAATAATTTGCAGATAAGCATCATTCGTTAGAAAAATTATCGGTCAACAAAATCCCTGTTCAGGTTGTCTTTAAGGATGTTTTAGTGCTGAATCTTTTTTTTTTTATTACTTAATGATCAGAAATGCACTACAAGCAACACTGAACCTGAACTGAATTATATTACAGAAATGTAATATCTCACAAGCGAGAGACAGGAGAAATGTAGTTTTGTGGTCAAGTACTAGCGACGAATAAAGGGAGAGCCAGTAAAATCTTCTCGTTTTTTTTCCATTAATCCTTTCTGTTCAAACTGGGGATGAGCCCATATTTTCAAATGTTAGATATTCAAGAGCTCCTTAATGGTGGAACGGAAAAACGGTTGCTCCATCAAGGTTGCTCCGTTGCGAGCTGCCACAGCCAACCACGGGTGTCCATGAGCTAATTTATGCACAATAGGGCAGATAGTGCTTTCCTCAGTGTGTTACGCCACCCTGAGAGGCCTTATGAGCAGCAGCTTATAAAAAAGACCTTCCCTGGTTGGTAGCTGTTGTGTGACAGTCAGTCCTTCCAGGACTTCACAACATTAAAGTCCATAAATAAAGTTATGTAATAAATTGGAATGACGCAGGAAAAAAGTATTCAAAACACTAAAAAATAAGTTCTCCAAGGAAAGGTAAGGAACCAGCCGAAATCCCTAAGTATTTAGAAAGTAATTATACCCCCTATCTGTGCAAATTAATATCAGCTGGATTGGTAAATTGATGATCTATAAAAACGCTTTCTGTTACCAAGGTGTCACACAAGAATCATCTAATCATGGGTAAAAGCAAAGAGCTCTCCAAAGACCTTCGTAACCTTATTGTTGCGAAGCATATTGATGGAATCAGATACAGACATATTTCAACTTCTGAATCTTCCAGTAAGCAATGGGGTCATTATCCGCAAGTGGAAACATCACTCCATCATCAACCGGCCATGCACAGGAGCTCCTCGCACGATTTCTGACCAGAGAGTCAGAAAAGTAGCCCAAGACCAAGGACCGCTTGGAAAGAGCTCCAGAAACACTTGGAGGCAGCAGGTACCATCGTCACAGAGAAAACAATAGGCAATGCTCTCCACTGCTCACTCTGCAAGACTCCACTATTAAAGAAAAGGCGACATGCAAAGCTCGTTTAAAGTTTGCTACAATTCATTTGGACAAGCCTATGAAATACTGGGAGAGTGTAGTCTGGTGACTTCTGCTGAATCTGTAGTTGGAGAAGAAACTGCAGGTCACCCTAAAAACACTATACCAACAGTGAAGTTTGGAGGTGGAAGTATCATGGTGTGGGTCTGTTGGTACTGGCAGACTTCACATGGTACTGGCATCCACCAGGATCTGCTGCCATCAACCAGGAAGATGAAGATGAGACGTGGGTGGACCTTCCAGCAGGACAACGATCCAAAGCATAAAGCAACAGAAAGTCTCAATTAGTTTCAAAGAAAAAAAAAATTCAAGGTGTTGGAATGGCCCAGTCAATCACCTGACTTGAATCTAATTGAACAAGATTTAAAGACAATATGTTTTGAAGAATGGGCCAAAATCACACCTGAATACTGCGGCCCATTCATTTCTTCATACGGGAAGCATCTTGAAGCTGTCATTACAAAGCCTTCTCCACTAAGTATTAAATAAATTTCAGTTAGTGTATTCTATACTTTTTTTTCCTGTCTCATTCCACTTTATTATACATAACTTCACTTATGGACTTTAATGTGTGTATTTCTTGAGTTAATACCAAAGTCTGGTGAAAGTTTCATGTGAATAACCTCATTGGAAATATATTTACTGAAAAATGTTGACATGTTCATCTTATTTCCCCCACTGTATGTACAAACATTTTACAAAGATTTCTTTATTTTATATTACACAATATGAAAGACGTTTTTAACATTAAAAAAAAAATAATTAATTCTCCCCTTGTAACAGCCAGAATTACACCACATGACAATGATTTTCCATTTCACACCTGGATACAGCTGATTATCATTATATATGGTTGGAATCTCATGAACATTAATGCCATGGCAACATTCGGCTTTCAATAATTTTTTAAAACTGTTCTTTTTCTGGTTGCAGAATGATTGTACAACATAATAATAAAAAAAAAGATTTTAGTTCTCAAATTTTACTTTTGTGTTTTCTGTAGTCAATACAAGGTCAAAATTATACATACAGGGTCAAGAATATAAATACAGCACACCTAATACTTAGTTAAATGTCCTTTATCAAGTTTCACCTCGAGCAGACACTTTTGGTAGCCAGCCACCAGATTCTGGCAGAATTCTCGTTGGATATTTGGCCACACTTCTTGGCAGAATTGGTAAAGTTCAATTTGGTCTCCTCTTAAACACAGTCCACGAATTTTTGATAGGGTTGAGATCAGGACTTTGGGAAGGCCATTCTGGAATACCAAGTTGAGTCCAAGTCTGTCTGATGGTTTGAGATTATGCTGAATAATTCTAAGGCATTCCTCCTTCATTATTCCATCTACTTTGTGCAATACACCAGTTCCACTGGCAGTAAAACAGCCGCAGAGCATAACGCAACCACCACCATGCTTAACAGTTGGTAAAGTGTTCTTTACTACTCCAAACATACCTCTGGTCATTGTGGCCAAACAACTCAATCTTTCTCATCTGACCATAAAACTTTCCTCTAGAAGGCGTTTTCTTTGTTCATATGGTGTTCATACTTTATACGGGCTTGAAGGTGTTGATTGTGGAGCAGGGACTTCTTTCTTGGACGGCAGCCTTTGTCCATGGTGATGTAAAACTTGACTGTAGACAGTAATGTCCAGCAGCTTTCAGTTCATGGTAAGCCTGTGCCTTGGTGGTTCCTGGATATCTCCTGACCATCTGAACCAATTTCTTCTCATCTGAGGGTGACAGTTTGGGTCTTCTTCTAGACCTTGGCACAATGGCTACACTTCCCAATAACATATTTACAAACAATTGTTTGAAATGATGATCTTAGAATCTGAAATTGTTTAGAAATGACTCCAAGAGACATTGCTAAAGAAGCTGAGGGTGAAGGTGGTCTTGGCAATCTTCTTATAGCCTAGGTCATCCTTATGTAGAGCAACAATTCTTCTTTTCAGATCCTCAGAGAGTTCTTTGCCATGATGTGCCATGTTGAACTTCCAGGGAGTGAGGGTGATTACTCCAAATTTAACACACCTGCTCCCCATTCACACCTGAGACCTTGTAACACTAACAAGTCACCTGAATCGGGG
>JAFFST010006084.1:47221-57852 GCA_022414735.1 Noturus placidus
CTTCGGCATGGGATCCCCCGGGCCGGGATTCGAACCGCCAACCTCACGGTTAGTGGATTAGTGGACAACCCGCTCTACCGACTGAGCCACAGCCGCCCCAAATATTGAATTTCAATTTCATTTGAATGCAAGTTCACACTGTATTCCAGATGTGTAGTGCAGTGAGTTTAAGACATGTTAAAACTTTAAAACTGGATCTACTGTGGGAGAAATATGTATTGAACGCATCAACATTTTTTTCAGTAAATATATTTTCCTATGAGACTATTCACATGAAATTTTCACCAGACATCAATATTAACTCAAGAAATCCTGAAATATAAAGAATACAACATTAAAGTCCGTAAATATAGTTATGTGTAATAAAGTGGAATGACGCAGGAAAAAAGTATTGAACACGCTGACTGATTTATTTAATACTCAGTGGAGAAGCCTTTGTTTGTGATAATCGTTTCAAGGCACTTCCTGTATTCAGGTGTGATTTTGGCCCATTCTTCTAAACATATTGTCTTTTAAATCTTGTTCAATTGGTTACAGGTCAGGTAATTGACTGGGCCATTCTAACACCTTGATTTTTTTTTTCTCTGAAACTAATCGAGATTGCTGTATGCTTTGAATTTTTATCCTGCTGGGGAAGGTCCACCCACGTCTCATCTTCATCATCCTCGTGGATGGCAGCAGATTCAGCAGAAGTCTGACCAGCCTACACTCTCCCAGTATTTCATAGGCTTGTCCAAATGAGTTGTAGCAACCTTTACATGAGCTTCTACGTGCATTTTCTTTAGTAATGGAGTATTGAATTTCCCCTCGGGGATCAATAAAGTATCTATCTATCTATTGTGGAGTGGGTGTTAGCAGTGGAGACGATTGCCTATTGTTTTCTCTGTGACGATGGTACCTGCTGTCTCTGAGTGTTTCTGGGGCTCTTTCCGAGTGGTCCTTGGCTCTTGGGCTACTCTTCTCACTATTCTTCTGACTCCCTATTCAGAAATCTTGCGAGAAGCTCCTGTGCATGGCCGGTTGATGATGGAGTGACGTTTCCACTTGCGGATAACGGCCCCATTGGTGCTTACTGGAAGATTCAGAAGTTGAAATATGTTTGTATCCGATTCCATCAATATGCTTCACAACAATGAGGTTACGAAGGTCTTTGGAGAGCTCTTTGCTTTTACACATCATGAGATGTTTCTTGCCTTACCTTACCTTGGAAAACTGTTTTTTCTTGGCAGGTTCAATGCTTTTTTCCTGTGTCATTGCACTTTATTGCACATAACTTTTGTTTATGAACTTTAATATTGTGAATTCTTTATGTTGACTGATTTATTGAGTTAATACTGATGTCTGATGAAATTTTTACAATTTACCAAAATTTCAGCAGATTTTCCTCAGATTCGGCCCAAGCCGATTTGTACGACGTCATCACAGTTAGTCAAAGCCCTCTTCAATTCATGTGCACCCAACATGACTACAGAGAAAAGGTCGCATTTACCAACAAATGTATCAAAATAATGAGAACATTTTATTTGAGACACAGAAGGCTTTTCAGGCTGCTGCTTTTTACCCTCTTGTGTTTTATGAGAACAGAATTAATAGCTGAAGTGTTACATGTTAATGCTTCTGATGAATCTAAGGGAACATGCTGAAACGACGGTCTCTTTTCTCTCTGGGGGAGAAACGATCAGTGAATGAAGCTTCCAGTGGCTATTTGAGATGTTTGAGTTTGTCCTTGAACAGACTGGTGCTTCCTCTTCAGCTGCAGAAATTAAGTTTAGAGGCTGGAAAGAACTGAAACACTGGAGGAACAGGCAGAAACATTTAAATGTCATCTGAACAGGTGTGATACGAGGTGGTAGACATGCCACCTGGAGTGTGTGTGTGTGTGTGTGTGTGTGTAGCCACAGGAATAAGTGTGAATCAGATCCACTGATGCAGTCCTGCGCCTGACCCACATACAGTTTCCTGCTAGATTCATAGATCGAGCCGTGTGTGTGTGTTGGGGGTTATGCATTTTTTTTCTTTCTCTTTCTCCACCACTCTCTCTCTGCACCTCTCTCTCTCTCCACCACTCTCTCTCCCTCTCTCTCCCTCTCTCTCCCTCTCTCTGCACCTCTCTGCATCACTCTCTCTCTCTCTCTCTCTCTGCACAATTCTCTCTCTACCACTCTCTCTCTCTCCCTCTCCACCACTCTCTCTCCACCTCTCTCCCCATCTGTCTTTCTTCTCTCTCTCATTCTCCACCTCTCTCTCTCTCGCTAGAGATGAATTTTTCAATAAAAGTAAAAGGAGGATGATGTCACTCTCCCAAATAGCCATATATCTCATCCCCCAATGCCTCTTTTAGCTTCTCTCTCTCTTACTCTTTCACACACACACGTGATTGATGTGTGGTCACACATTTATTTGGCGTCAGGCCTCGTCAGTAGCCGCAGAAGCCTATAACGAAGCTGACTCTGTGTTATGCGTTTAGAAATGTCGTAATTTTCTAGAGAATTGTGTTTTTATTTCTGTTAATCATGTGTAATGTTCAGCTTTCTCATGCTCTTCTTTGTAATTTGTGTCCAGGATGAAGAGGAAGAAATCAAGTTGGAGATTAATATGCTAAAGAAATATTCTCACCATCGCAACATCGCTACCTACTATGGCGCGTTCATCAAAAAGAGCCCACCAGGACACGATGACCAGCTCTGGGTCAGTCACCGTTCTCTCCTCACCTCTCAGAAACATGCAGATTGTACAGAGCTCAGGGTGTAGAGTTCAGCGCTGCAGTGAACTGTGTGTGTTCAAGTCCTGTGTTACACTGGCAACTTTTTGAAGCAATATAACACAGATGCTTAACATCACATGGTTTGTTTCTAAACTCTGAGAAAGGAGAAAAGCAAATCACTGCATTGTCTAAATATTCTAAAGATGAGAATGGAGAGATAAGAATCTGATGTGCAGTGTGTGTGTGTGTGTGTGTGTGTGTGTACTGAGAGACATTAGTTTGTTGTACATTATTACACAAAAGAGCAGTAGCAGCAGATAGAACCACAACAAACAAGAACCAGAGACTCTGATCATCTTACAAAAAGTTAACTGCTTATCTTATATACAGTGGGTGCTTAATGGTCTGATATTACATTCAAAGTATCATTAAAGTCTTAGAAAGTACTACATTTAACTCTACTACTGACATCACCTAACCCAGGGAGTGTGCAGATGTAGAGTCCTCTATGCTTTGGCTGATGATGGCATCAGGAATCACGGATGGATTCCGTCTGTCATGATAGTTATCAAGTTGCACAATTTAATGTCTGTTGGGAAACGTGTGTGCTAGGGTTGTCACAGTACCCAAATTTCAGTAGTCGGTACCAATACCAGTAAAATTCCACGGTGCTCTGTACCAATTTTGGTACCAAAAGCAAAACACAGAAACATGCTTATTGAACAACACACTATTTTATTAATAAAGTTAAATATCTAAATAAAAAATGTATTTAATGTATAAATGTAATAAAATGTATACCTCAAGCATATCATTATTAAAGCTACTAGAGTTATCCAGCCAAGAGTAGAAATGTTTTTCTGACTGACTGATATTAAAGACATAAACAGTGCTAGCCACACATCTATTATTTTCTAAGGCATACATTTCAGAAATATAGGTCATCAAAAAGCCTCTGGTGGGTAAAATTAGTAAAACCCATCATGTCCTCCCATTTATTTTACCCCAATAAAAGGTAAAGCATTAATTGTTAGTAAGGACTCTAGACCGTATTAGCGTTAATAGCGCGTATGCTAAACATTAAGTAAACAATACTACACTCGGATTAAACTATGCTACCACATTCATAATGCAACCGCTACCATAATTTTAAACTCACCTGCTCAAACTGCTTGAATAAATACTGCGGTAAAGCAGCCGCTCTGACTGAAAGCACGGTTAATCTAGCCGCACATACATTTTAGGGGCGCTGCTTATAAACACTTAGCGGTAATAGCAACGAATGCGGAAAACGTGCGCCCAAGAGAAATACATGTATTTCACCTTCTATGTAGGAGATAAATGTACGGACGCAGCCATGGTGATGCTACTGCTTTGGCTCCAATGTCTTCAGCACTTGTTGCACAGTGTACTCATGAAAAGTTCCCAACTGCGTCAGTCGTGGGTTGACCTGGTGCTCGGTACTACTTATGAAAATCTAATACGGTCAAAATTTATTTATTTATTTATTTATTTATTTTTACCGACTTGGTACCAAAGTACCAGTACTTTTGACAACCCTAGTGTGTGCAACTTTAAGATCGACAAAAATACTTTGTGTTATATCTTATGTTTTTTTTTTTTTTTTGCCTATTTTGTATCCTACACGAACCTTAATAACCTGCCGTGTGACTTCAGAGCGACAAAACATCTTTCTCTGCTGCGTCTTAGCTTCCCTCGTCTGTCCTGCCGAACAGATAAAGCCGTAAATATCACGCATATTACACATGATCTCAGAAACCTACTGTCCTGAAAAACCTATTCACATGATCACAGCTAGTCCTTAAGAACTCTTAAAGAACTATGTAGGGACATTAATTTGAACACTGCTTATTTAACCGGAAGCTGCGGCTCTCTTTCAGCGGCGTGTTGAATTATATACTTTTCTAGAACAGAAATGTTCTTATTTGTTTTTTGACATTGCAAATGAAGCTCAAACTAGGCTTTTGAAACTTCTGTTATTTAGACTTTACATTTTAATGCAGCTTTATTATCGATGTTAAGTTAGTCGTATAACAGTTTGGAAATTTAGAACGTGTGAAAACTGCACTGATTTCATATTAAACTGTCTCTTCTTATGCTGATATTCTGATCTATTGAACATCGCTGTGTAATAACTGTGGTATGTGTGTAGTTGGTGATGGAGTTTTGTGGTGCTGGCTCCATCACAGACCTGGTGAAGAACACTAAAGGAAACTGGCTGAAAGAAGACTGGATTGCATACATCTCCAGAGAAATCCTCAGGGTAGTGCACCGTACTCATTTATTCACTCATTCATTTACAACCTGTCTACTGACAAGCACTTCTTTTCTGGTTCTCCTGCATGTTGCATTTGAAATAATACAATGATATATTTACATGGACTGCAGTAATCTAATTATTGACCTTATTCTGAATAAGTCTATGGTGATTTAAGGTGTTTACATGAGTTGCTTTTAGAATAGTTCTTTCATGTTCCTGATTTACATGTTATAGAACACGCCGTCCTTCAGAATTTCGTGCATTAACAGATCGTCTTCGTTATGGTACCGTGTACAGTTTTGGGATTTTTAATTTTATGAACGCTTCAAGTGCAGTTAATTATTTTTTCATGCTATGTGTAAATAGATGACTGCTTGAGTCCAAAACCACACACACCTACTATATAGTAGCCAAAATACATGTATTTCACTTCCTATTATATAGGAGGTAAAGACGCAGTTTTGGAAGCAGCCGTGCTCTCTTATTTGCTATCAAAAGGTTGAGCAAAGTGCGTGAAAACTCCCGCACGACGCTAATAATGATTAAGGTGTGTACAAGTCTAATAATGCAGCTAAAATAGGAATACACGTCTTAATTCGATGTCTGTTTACTTTGAGTATGACTTTAGTCATGTTAAGGTAATCAGAAATCGCTGTTTACTTGTTTTCTTAATCAGAGTATGGTCTTAATCGGGCTAATATCGGATTATCATTGTCTATGTAAATGTACTGAGTGATAGTAAAGTAAAAAGCAGGTTCTCTGTGTTAACTTGAGGTTACACGTATGTGTAGTGGGTAGGTATGGGTCAGTATGGAGACAGTACAGCCCTGTACAGATTAGCGTGTCTGCATTAAAATAAGCCTCATAGAAAGCTAATACATTTCCAATAACACTGAGCTCCTCGGGTATGCAGTTTAAGCTTATTTTACACTAAGGCCATTTGGACTCCATGGAAGCTCAGTGGTCGAATTGAATATGAATTAAATGCTGTAGCCCTGTGACGGGGCTGATACAACCTAAGCACCCGAGCTGCTAGCTATTGAAGCACCTGGCCACGGGAGTGGTATGGTCACTGTCTACCACTGTGGTACCAGCAGTGATTAATATCAACGTGGTTTTCCGTGTGTGAACACTTTGCCAGGTCTTAATTGAAAACTAAAGAGAGAAATATCTACCCTTTACAGTATCTCTGTATGATAACACAGCTTCGACCACTGAGATGCGATATGGTGCAGTTAAGAGCAACACACTCTTGCACTGTAACTAACAAAGAAATCTACGAACTAAATCACTTGGACGAAAACAATCACTCGTATCAATCAACCCCAATGAGGGGTGTTGTGTAGCCTGTCCTACCAACAAGTCAGTTATGAAACTGAAACAATGAAAATATTGGGGAATGATCCCTCTGTGATCACTATGCACTGTGATGCAAAATGGTGCCGTTAAGCACGAACACACCGTAGCCAATAATTAATCAAATTCATGAACTAAATCATGGAGATGAAAAACAGTTCAATGAAGACCAATTTGAGTACGTTGCTTACTGACAGCACGTCAAAAAATTAAACTACTAAGTCATTGGGAATAACGCCATGATGCGTATAAACGGAAAACTACGGGAGGAGATTCTAACACGACTTCAATTATTGTGTTGGATCAGCGTTAATGCAAGGAACACCAAACTGATCACGGACTGTAAACTACCGATTGCCGAAATAGATCGTGCCCACTCCTAAACGGAGTTCACTTACCTCTTGCTGGATTGCGCACTATCTGAAGTTAAATAATCACAAAAAAGTCTAGCCGTAGCCTTTGGAGGACAAAAGTTCGTAGCTCCAACCCTACCTCAGGTTAGAAGACTACTACTGCACTACTGAAACCTGCTTACCAATGCAAGAAGATAACAAGAGGTCACTTTCGGGGTGAACGTGCCTTTAGTACAAGGGAAAAAGGCATACGTCACCCATGTCAAGGGTGACTTTGTTGATACAAATACTTGACCTGCACTTACATATGATGGACATCCAGATGCTGAAAGTGGTCAGTAGAAATGAAATAGAACTTTGTTTTCAAGATGCTGTACAGAATAGTCTGTATTCTTCAAAACATGTCATTGTATTAACTACTTTTTTTTCGCTTCAGTTAATGTACTTTTTCCGTTAGTTTTCTTAAAAAAATTGTCAAATATCTGTGATTTGTATTTATTTTTTATTTCTACAGCCTCATAATGTGTGTGTGTGTGTGTGTGTGTGTTTGTCTAAAGGGCCTGGCTCATCTACACGCCCACCATGTTATCCACAGAGATATTAAAGGGCAAAACGTGCTGCTGACTGAAAACGCAGAAGTCAAACTGGGTAAGCAGAAGTGTTTCATATCAGTGCTCTCGTGCTATGCTTACCCAGCATGCTCCACTACAGGAAACTTCAGCAGAACAAAGCATCAAAAGTTTAGATGTTTCAGGTTCAGGATAGCTTACCTCAAAACTAACTAAATTATTTAGTTTAATAACGAACCTAATCTGGAATCCATGCTGCTGTGAAATCACCTTTGTGAAATCAGACAGTACAGTGAGCCGGTTATCTCTACACAATAATGTTTAATAATGCCGTGATATTATCATTGATCACACTGCTTATAGCTGTTATAAATGATAACCGGAACTAAACTGTGTCATGGACATTCAACATTATAGCAATAACTTGTTTCAAAAAACATGACCTTGATAATTAATAAATTCAAAATGGTAATTGTCATAACAGGCATAAAACAATTCAGGAAAGGCTGTTATAGGAAAATAATTAACTCTGCTTAGCATTCAGCCACACCATCCCACTCAACAGTATTTTACAGTTTGATATGTTATAGTTTTCTACTTGATACTGTATTGTTGAAAAATCTATTAGATGTTAACTTAAAACGTAAATCTAAAATATTTTACTTTTCTAATCATTATCACCAGGGCTGTAGCTAAATACCAGTCTCACCCTAGCATGAAGCATGGCCACCCCAGTAAGATATAATATTGTTATTACTATTATTATGATCATTATTATTATTATTATTATTGCACTAATCAAGGTTGTGATTTGAAATCAAACGATTTCATAAAGCTCGCTGTGATAGGCTAGTCTACTGGGAAATGTAAAAAGGTTATTTCATCTTTGTGCGATGGAAAAAAATAAGAAAGTTTAGTAACACAAGTGAACTGTTTTTCCTGGTCCTGACCACAATAAACAAACAGGTGAGTCAGACTTTTTGTTGCCATGAAGGCTGGTTATTATTTGGAAGCACAACATTTGATTTCTTTAGTTTATCAGCTACCATTAGCTAAAACATTTGAATTTATAGTTGCTGTACTGTAGCAGTAGCTTAATGTTACGTTGGCATGAACCGTGCAGAGTTGGAGGCAAATGCAGCATTTTAATACTGTCCTCTGGTCAAATCAGGCAATGTATTGGTAACAGAGCAGTGTAAGAAAGACATGCATCAAAAGTGTCAAATTAATAACGATTTTAATCCAGAAATGCAATTAAACAGAAGGATTAGAATAGTCACTTGAAAGACCGGTGATGTTTTAATAAAACTAGCGGGGATTGTGTTCAGGTGAGTGTAGGACAGCGTTCCAGGCACTGTGACCTTGGACGTGAGTCATGTGTCCATTGCAGAAGTGGTTAGCAATTGTAAAAAAAAATGTGGTTTGTGTTGAGAGTGAAGATCTCGTGCCGCATGTTAGCTATGAATTTTATGAAGCTTGACAACAAACAAATGTTGCTTAGTCATGCGCCTTTTATGTTTGATTCTGATCGTACTCGGGCTGTACACAAACGGGGGAAGTCACATGATTTCATTTTCTACAGATGGAGATTACCCTATTTTCCGTACCATAAGGCGCAGTCTCAATTACAGGGTCTATTTCTGTACTTAACTAATACATAAGGCGCACCGTGTTATAAGGCGCATGCTAAAGCATACGGTTGTTACACCTCGGCCAGCAGATGGCACCCCAGCATGAACTAACTCTAGACACGTGACTAATTGTTGTGGATTGGTTGGATTCGGTGATATATCCCAGCTGTGTTGTGTTTGGTTTGATTATGTTGGGTATTTAAGAGCTCATTGCACGTTATTGTTCTTTGTTTGAAGGTCACGTAATTGTTCTTTGTTTGAAGGTCTGTCTTGAGTGTTTGCCGAATGCCTATGTTTGTTGGAAGCCAGTATGGTTAGCCTTAGCCGGGGATGCTAAGCAGTGCTTGTTTGTTTGTTTTGTTCTTAAATAAAGACGGTTCTGCTGCACTTATTTATTGCCTCCAACTTCGTGACAACAGTCTACAAAAAAAAAGGTAATGGAAGCAAAACAGTGAGTTAAGTTGAACTTTATTCAACAAATGTTGTTTTACAGCATACCGGTAGTATAACTAGCGGAGGCGTGGCGGAGGTAAGCGTACGTACTGTATGTATTACGTAATGTTCTCTGATTGGTTTATCGCTGGCAGCGTACGTAGTGTACGTTTTACGTCCCTATGTCGGCGGGAAATGGTCCGACAGTCGATCAAGTGGAGCGCTTACCAAAGTCGCACAACATTTTTACAGATTTTGGAACTCAGTCCACACATAAGGCGCTAGATTATTAAAACCAGATTATTAGGCGCACGGCCGATTTTTGAGAAAATTTAAGGCTTTTTGGTGCACCTTATAGTGCAGAAAATACGATAGGGATTTTTCTCTCACTCTCAATTACCACCCCAATAGATTCACTGGGTCTAACCTAGCCACCCCATTGTAAAAACTCTGGTTGCCCCCATGTTTATCACCATAACGCTTATTTATGTAATTACTAGGGCTGGGTAAAAAAAAAAAAAAATCACCAATTTTAATTGATCTTTAATTTAATGATAAGATATTGATTAGGGAAATTCTTGAATTGATTCTTAATGCTTGTCAGGATATGAATATCTGTAGTTCTCCTCTCGTCCTGGAGATGTCGCCATCTTTCATGTTTTGAATTGGTAATGAATTTCACTGTTGCACATTTACAGTATTTTTTTTATTTTTTACTGTAATGTGCATTGTGCAGTTTGTGCTTACCTTGTGGGCATTGTATGCACATTTATGATTTCTTGTTACAATGTTTGTTACTCAAAATAAAAGAAAAAAGAAATTAAGCATAATTGTGTGGACCCTATTGTTAATGTAAATGTGTATTTCAGTAATATATGTAGGAGCGTTTCGGGTTACCAGCATTTATATTAAAACATGAAACATAAACAAGCTAGTGTTGTGGCCTTTGCATCGTTGCTTGCTCGGCGCAGAATATTGTTGTCTTGGACCTCTCCACAACCCCCCTCTATATCAGTCTGGCTTAAAGATCTAATATTCTTTTTGAAGCTGGAAAAAATCAAGTATAACATCAGAGGTAGCGGAGACTCATTTTTGGGAAAATGGCAACAGTTTATTACCTACTTCAAGGATGTACCCACCCTGGAGGTAGATTAAGGAGAGGTGGACTGTCATTACTATCCATTTAAACCCCCCCCCGTTTTTTTAAAAAATATTCTGTATGAATTTATGAAAATAATAATATATGAATAATAAATGAATCTTATGTAAACATTCCTGGGTGGGGTGGGAGGGGCTGTTATTGGG
>JAFFST010006087.1:2412-17529 GCA_022414735.1 Noturus placidus
TATATATATATATATATATATATATATATATATGAGAGGAGTAAAGTGTGTATGTGCAGATGAGATTCTCCATCCGATTGCTTTTTTCTTTCATTCAATACCATAGATAAGCAAATATACATGGAATGATAACTGTAAATGTTCATACCATGATATACAGTGAAACAGGTATACCGCTGCATCCCTAGTCCAATAGCTTGTATACTGTATGTATTGTATCGTTTTGTCAGAAAGTGTGACGTGGTGAACAGAGGTTTGTCTGGATACAACACTCGATGGGCTAAATTGGTTCTTCCCCGGATCATCCCAAATCACGGTGCTTCTCATTGTTCTATTGCAGCAGTGACCGTGTTCTTCGGTGCAAACGACTCTGCCCTGGAAGGCAAGACAAGTTTAGCTTAGTACCCAATATCCAAATTAACCTAGAGTTTTCTCAAAATGTGTCTACCATTTGAACGTTTCCGATCGTTCGAATTGTCTGTCAGATAAGAACCCACAGCAGCATGTTCCCCGTGAGGAATACTCTGAGAATCTGAAGGACATCGTGAAATATCTGGCCTCAGCTGGCGTGCCTAAGGACAAGGTCATATTCATCAGTCCTCCGCCAATTCAAGAGGAACTCTGGGAAAAAGAGTGCATACTAAAAGGTCGCTCACCATTTTCATATGTTTGTTTGTCTGTATTTGAAGATGAATCGTATAAAGTTTTCCCCCCTTTGTACTCCAGGATGTTCTCTGAATCGTCTGAACTCTGTGGCTGGTCAGTATGCTCAGGTGTGTGTCCAGACGGCAAAGCAGTGTGGAGTGGACGTGATCGACCTCTGGTCCCTCATGCAAAAAGATGGAGAGGTGTTACACTCCAACACACACACGCTTGCCATAGAATTAGACATTTAACACAAATACAGCATACAGGAATACATGATATATTCGTAAGTTGTTACTCCAATATTGCAGTCACACTGTATATGCATTCATCTTTGTATCTTTATCAACAGAGGACAAACACTCTAACCATAAGCCCCAGAAACTGTACAATGCACTTTTTTCAGAAAATGTTACAGAACGTTACTAACTAAATGTGATTATAATTAAGATGAAAAGGTTCTGGGATTAAGGAGTCTCATTGTCCAGTGTCTCAAGCATCAAGCATGTTTAGCAGTCACAAACATGTTATGCGAATATGTCTGGATGTAAACAAATCTTATTCCTTTTCATTCAGGACTTCTCGGTGTATCTCTCAGACGGCTTGCACCTCTCTGAGAAGGGCAACCGGTTTGTAGCCGAGCACGTGTGGAGACTGTTGGAGAGCAAAGTGGCTGATTTACCCTTTATCCTGCCTTACTGGGCTGATGTAGACTGTATGAACCCTGAGAACAGCCTGCTGTGTGAATAGAGTCGACATCCACACCGAACCTCGATCTGATGCAGGTTTACTGTCACATTTAAGGGAGGGATGAGAAAAGGAAAACCAGGTGCTTTGTCATTGGCCAGAGCTCACGGGTAA
Source organism: Noturus placidus (assembly GCA_022414735.1). Classification (NCBI taxonomy): domain Eukaryota; kingdom Metazoa; phylum Chordata; class Actinopteri; order Siluriformes; family Ictaluridae; genus Noturus; species Noturus placidus. The sequence goes on from JAFFST010006087.1 coordinate 3,919, forward strand.
CGCTGATAAGGGTTGACTCAGGTAACAGTGTGTTCACATCATGTTGGAATTATAAGATTGAGGCTCAGAGTACCTGCTACGGGCTTTTAAAGTCTCCTCGGACTCGCGAACAATTTAGAATCGTTTATAAAGCGAACAGAAAATGATCCTATTATTGGTCAATACTAGAAAATGAATGATAGGCATGTATAGAGTTAAATACTGGTTTTATACTTCTAACTACTTCAAGTGTGGAAGTCAGATGTATGTAATCAGTCTCTCAAGCATGTAATCAATCTCTCCAGGATTTTCAAGGAAGTGCCGCAATATTCGGAAGAGCTTGTAATATTTTTTTCGACATTACGACAGTATTCCCAGAGATTCTTCGCGTGACGTCTTCACAACGCACGTTCAGCTAAAGCACTCTTCAATTCACGTGTGTCGAATGAGTACAGCTGAAAGGTCTCATTTACCAACAAACATCAAAAAAATATCGTGAAAAATTGCAATTTCACCAATTCAAATAGTTTTCCACAAAAAATAAACTTTACAAATTGTATCGCAAATCTTGTGGGGAAAAAATCTGCAGCAAAATCAAGTGATTGCAGCAATCACAAAAACCCCCTCTGTGAAACCCTTGTAGACTGATGTAATGACCAATGACTGTAACTCCAACATGATTTATACACACACAGTAATACATGGCATTATACTGTTCTCAGTGAAAGCTTTATTTTCTAATGTCCTTTCACAGGACTTTTATTTTGCTGTAATATTAAATCAATTTGAATGTCGATACAACAGCAGACAAACCCGGTGCAATGCAAGCCGGGTAACTAATCCGTACACCAAGCAGCTGACACTGATTTGTATTGACACTGATTAGCTCAATTGCTTCTTCTTCTTTGAAAAAGCAATTATTGCACTGTTATCAAATCCAAAACACATCAGGTACTAAATCACCGCTGCAGACAAAATGAGTTAATGTGTGAGTGTGCGCACGCAGGACTGTGCAAGGGCTTGGAAGTATTCATCATTTATGTTTAAGATGTTTAATCTGTAATACAGGTCAAGTTCATGTACTCAATTACTCGTTTCTTACTACATTGATGGAAGGATGTGACATTAAATTGGGTTGGGTTTCTATCCAGTGTGTCTGCAGTCATGTTCAGTACAAGAGTGTGTGTAGTGGTAGAGTTTATTCTTGTGGGTTCATACAGTGTAATTTAATAAAAAATATATACATATAGAACACAATGTATCGTATTAGAACTAAATACAGCCTGAAACATTACAAGCGAAATATGACAAAGTTTCTGGTCTAGCAAAGGAAGGAATAGACATAATAAACACCATAAAAGGAAAAAAAGAAGAAGCAGTATTCCAGGGGTTATGGCACAGTAAAATATTAACACTTAAGTAACTATTTTGAGTGGTATAAATGGAGAAAGACATATGATAAAATATGGTATCTACACAGTGAAGCATACTCTGATTTAAATTTAATGCAACAGGTATCTTTTAGAGAAAAGATAACATGGATTTGTGAATTGATATAAAACAGCTTTTGTGTAATTATGGACCACACACACACACACACACACACACACACAAAGAGAACCAGCACCTAAAGTATAAATTGGCTGAATATAAAAACGTTAACACTTTTCCTTCTGATATGTTTACGTGAACTCACAAATGTGCGTTTAAATTAGAGCTCAGTGTATTCATATTACATTGACTCTTCCAGTTGAAACTTTCAGGCAGTTTATAGCGAATAGAAAACGGTAAGCGTAGTAACTGGAACTGCTACAGCACAACAAGAGACCGGAATGGCTGAATGTTAAGAGGAACACCATCGTTCTCGATTCATGATCACATTCCAGTCTAAATCATCGGCTTGATATGTTCATGAGCAGTATTTAATAGAACAAAATACAGACACAAACTGGTGACTTTCCTAAAAAAAATCCTGCATTTGAAAGATCATGAATTCAGACAGAAGTGGACCGAACACGTGCAGAGCCGAGTCCGGGTCTAAATCACCGCCAGTGATGAATCTTTAATGGAAAGGAATTGAATCGGTGTCTGTAAAGCAGACCTTTACTCAAATATAGTGTGGGATCACTTACAAAACGAAGGAAGAATACTTGGTCACATTTCCAAGTAGAGGTGTGTACTAAGAAATCATACACATTGCTCACCAGGCATTTCAGTGACTAGTAAAAATATACAGCTCTTCCTGCATTTTTCATTCCAGTGGAACTCTGCAGCTGTTCCACAAGGCACGGTTTTAATTATTCTTCTTTATATCATATCTGTAGTTTAAAAATTAAGTTTGTAATGCTTAAAAGTATTTCTAGATCTGTAATAAAACAGCTTAGTCATTTTAGGTTTCCACAGAATTTTTCTGGCCCTGAAATTAGCTCCACCCCTCAGCTAAAGGAGTGTTGCTCAGCATTTCCCCTAAAAGGCAACCGATGAGTTTTAAACACACGGCAGGAGGAAAAATTAATGAGTGAACGGTGTTTCTCCTCACAGGCAAAAGAGGGCCGCTTTAATATCCAGTCTTCTAAAGCTTCTAGACTGCAGCCTCTGGAATTTCTACATTACCGTTCTGCTCTTATCCTTTAAAAATACATTTATAAATTCACACAAATATTTAAACGACTAACCAAAAATACTTAGCAGTCAGCACAATACACCTGCACTACAGTATACTGATGTTGGATCGTCTCAAAACTGATTCTTTACAAAGGCTCATTTGTTTGTCGTGTACCAAAGTGCGTACTTGCAGCGGAGAGAGTGTGGAAGTGTGAATTGGATGGAGCGTGCGTCTCAGCACTCGGTCTCTTTACTCTCGACGCGTGCTTGTCTCTGCAGTCGCCTGTTCTGACGGTTTAGTGGTGAATGTTCGGTGAGGTCCTCGAACGACTTGGTTGCCGCAGAGCTCGGGGAGAAGGCTGTCCCTGGTGGAGAGTCGCTGCTGGAGTCCTCCTCGATGGTGGCCATACGCGGAGGATCCGCTCTGGACTCGGAAGAGGAGGTTGTAGGCGAAGATGTGCCGCTGCCGCCGGGATGTCCCTGCACGGGTAGCGCTGCTGAAACAGAAGGAGGAGGAGGAAGAAAGGGGGCTTTGATGATGCGCATGGGAGCCCCCTCCAGACTGCTCAGGATTTCCATATTCTGAGAGAGGGAGAGAAGGCTGTGTCATTATAAACAAAATTGGGAAAACAAAAAGGTGAATTGTTTAAAAAATCTTAAGGAGACAATGCCCCCAGTGACAGGTTAGCATAATGTAATCAAACAAAAGTTAATGTTCCTGCTGTTTTAGGAATAATCTATTATATTATAAACTCGAGCTTAATAAAATGCTTTGACTATAACAACAGGAAATGTCTCAAACATGACGAACATGCCAGAATCCTTTTGCTACACTGACCGAGCTTCTTACACGCCCATGAGCTGCTCAGGCAATCATCCACATCTCCGGTTTCAAGTGCACTGAGCGATCTTGGGGTTGTGCCATTTGTTTCAGAAAGCCATGCACTCATAACACTTCCACACTTCAGTAACATTGACATCAACACCGACTGCACAACACTTCAACCGTGCTCAGCATTCGACACACCTCAGAAAACAACTAGCTAACAGATGCACAAACTCCACACACTACACTCTACACGGGCAAAGACCATGTGACACACTCACCTCAGGCTTTACTACACACTTCCACCATCATCTGCTGCAGTTCCATGAGGCTCAGAGCAAACAGTGGAGCCACAAGTCACATCTTCAGCCACACTCACTCATACGCTCATATGTTTGTGTTTAGCCCTTCTGAAAAGACCATGCTAACTGCACCGTACACACTTTCACTCACACAGTTAAACTAGCTGTCCTACTTATTAAAAAGTTATGTAAATGATTCGCAGCTCTCGAATAAATGGTGCATTGATGAGGAAAAGGCACTTACGCTGGGGTATATTAGAGACTTGGAGTTCTCCTCGTACTGTCTGTCCAGCTTCTTGTCCTGCAAAGCAAGCAAAATTATTATTTTTTAACTTTAAACGTTTTGGTCTAAAAAGTCACAACATGAGAGATTTATACGGTTCTATTCACTAATAATGATTACACCATGACGCTGCTAAATTCTCAAATCTGTTGCGCCATAAGAGGTTAATTATCACACTGAAAGTTGTTCAGGCTCAGGTTTAGATCAAAGCACTCATTCTAATAAATCATCTCTATAGTAACAGTTCATTAACAGGGACTTGCATGGTGGCCAATCTACACTCACTGAGCACTTTATTAGGAACACTAATACTTGGTAGGGCCTCCGCTTGTTCTCAAAACAGTCGAAATGCTTCATGGCATGGATTCCATGCGATGTTGGAAACATTCCTTTGAGATTCTGGTGACGTGATTGCATCATGCAATTCGTGCAGACTCTTCAGGTGCTGTGATTCTCCCATTCTACCATGTCCCCAAGATGTTCTATTGGATTCAGATCCAGTGACTGAAGGCTACTGAAGCACACTGAACCCATGGTCACGTTCATGAAACCGTTTTCATGCTGGAAATACTCATTAGAAGATGGTAAATTGTGCCAATGAAGGAATGTACATGGTCAACTTAAACAGGCTGTGAGATTCAAGAGATGATCGATTGGTATTAACAAGCCCAAAGTGTGGCATGAAAACATTCCCCGCACCATTACACCACCTCCACCAACCCTGGACTGTTGACACAAGGCAGCTTGACAGTATGGATTCATGCTGTTTGTGCCCAATTCAGCAAACTCAGCAGAAATCAAAATTCAACAGACCATGCTATGTTTTTCCAGTCTTCAATTGTCCAGTTTTGGTGAGCCTGTGCCCACTGCAGCTTCCACTTTCTGTTCATGGCTGACAGAAGTGGACGTGGTCTTCTGCTGATGTAGCCCAACTGCCTCAAGGTTTAACATGTTATGCATTGTAAGATGATTTTCTGCTCACCACAATTAGTGGTGAGAATTTACTCACTGTAGAAATCTGTCAATTTACTGTAGAATTTCTGTCAGCTCGAGTCTGTCCATTCTCCGTTCACCTCGCTCATCAACAAGGCATTTTAGTCTGCAGAACTGCCGCTCACTGGATGTTTTTTCTTTATTGCACCATTCCGAGACTGTTGTGCTGTTACAAAAATACTCAAACCAGCTCGTCTGGCACCAATCGTTCTACAGTCAAAATAACTGACAATATATTTTTCCACATCCTGATTCAATAATTTCATGAATGAGTAGGTATACAAATGTTCCTAATAAAATGGACACCGGACCATCACACCTATATGTGGAGCGAACCCAAACTGTTGGGACAAAGTTTGAAGCACATAATAGCAATAGAATTTCCCTTCACTGGAACTAAGGGTAGGGTCCGAGTTTCCTGGGATAGGCTGCAGGCTCCCCGTGACCTTGTGTAGGATGGATGAATGGAACCAAGGGACCCAAACCTGTTCCACATGACAATGCCCGTAAGTACAAAGCAAGCTCCATGAAAACATGGTGTGACAAGGTTGAAGTGGAAGAACTTGAGTGGCCTGCACAGAGCCCAGACTTCAACTGCACTCAAAACCTTTGAGATGAACTGGAAAACTGTCTGCGCACCAGGCCTCCTCATCGCGACATAAGTGCCTGACCTCACTAATGCTCTTGTATCTGAATGGCCACATCCCAAAATCTAATGGAAAGCTTTCCCAGAACAGTGGAGGCCATTATAACAAAGGGGGGGGGACTTGGCTAAATCTGGAATGGGATGTTCAATAAGCATATAAATCGGTGTGATTGGTCAGGTGTCCACTAACCTTTGCCATACAGTGCATCACCTGATTATATTCAGCCCAGCACTCTAATCTATTTTTATTAAAAAATAAAAGACAGAAGACACCTCTTACCACACAGTGCACCAGAATGCTCAGAGGAATCCAGAAGATGAGGGAAAAGACCACCACAGAGCCCACTATATTGTCAGCCAGGAACTTCCCTGAAGAGAGTAGACCGTTACATTCAGTATAGGTGGGTTAAATAAATAAATAAATAAATAAATAAATAAATAAATAAAAAAGATGTCTTTGTAGTTAATTAGCTTAATCTTATACTGAAACCATGAGAAATCCAGTCCCCTGATTGTATTAACACATTCAAAGAAAATAAAAACCCAAAATATCAAAAATATATTTTGTCCAAAACCACAATTATTAGCATCCCTACATGTAGTACTTTGTGCTGTTAATTTTGCAAATGGAGGTTGCACAGAGTCTTCTCCTATAAAGCTTGATGGGATTGGAGAATACAGAGCACGGAGACACTCCTTAAAATACACAATATCTCTAAACATCTTCCAGGGTCCTAAAATCCTCTTTTGTGGACTCCTCTTCAGCGCACACTACAGCTTTTCAGTGAATTTAAGTTAAGGGAATGGCACGGTGCACTGAAAAGCTTGATTCTATGATTATTGTTGGGATTTGGATATAAACATTGGATCACTGTGCTGCTGGATTATCCAACCATGAGATGTTTGTAGCTTCATAGAAACAGTGGCCAGATTTTCATTTAAAACCAATTAAATGCCCATAATGTCTTGTACCCTAAGAAGGTTCCTAGGGCTTTTAGATGGAAAACAGCTCTACTCCATCACAGAGCCTCCACCATACATAACTTGTGTTTTAGAACATGCTTCTTTTGTTTTTGGCCAAGACCCAAACTTGACTGTTAATTTCCAGAAAGCTCTATGCTTATCTTCTGTTTGTCTCACAGAACCCAGTTCCTGTAGCTCCTAGTAAACTGCTTGTGTGTGTGCTTAGATGAAAGAGAGAGAGAGAAAAAAAAAAAAAAGACTTTCATTTGGCATGCTCTCTCATTAGTTTGATGGCATCAAGGCAGCGTCTAATTGTAGACCGACATGGTGATCCCAAAATATGTCTCTGTAAATCTCCAACTGTGACGATTGGGGAAATTTTGCCGCTCACTTCCTCCTTACTGGGCATACTGATAACATACACTTGTGTCCTTTTCCAGGCAGGTTAATCACTGCTCCGGTGTTTAATCAACACCTTTGCATTGGATATGAGCATTTCTAGAAGTCTACCCATTTTAATAACCACTTCCTGTTTCATTTTCCTATTCTTCAATCTTCTCCACACTGATGGCTAATGAAACATGGACTCTGTATTACCTCATATTTACACAAGTGAAAAAAAGAAGTCAGTGCTGATCACTTGAGAGTTCCTAAACACTCTATTGAACTTTTCTAGTGAAAATATAAAACGGGAACACAGTTCAGTTACATTCTGTTCACAGGCTGACTGTAGCTTAACAAAAAAAAAAAACATTTTGACAACTGATCAACCATCACCACTTACCAAATGAGTTGATGTCCAGCTTGTCAATAAAATCCCACAACCTCTCGACAACGTCTTGTACCTGTTTCATGCATTTACCCTAAAAGAGACAAAGGATTCATCATAACATTTCATGCCAACAAATAAATCACAATTGCTTTTTGTCTGAAACGCATCAACACAAAACAAAAAACGAGGAAGAGAGAAATTAAGGCGCTCACATGACCATCGCAGAACCCCACGGTGCAGGGCTTCCCCTTCCGCAAGTACAGATAATCCCCATTTGCAAATTTAAAAGGAGTGCACAGTCCACTTGAGTTCTTACAGCAGACTTTACATGAGCTGTCCGTATCTGTAAGAAAGCAAAGCAGGGACTTCATTATTTGTTAATCTTCAGTAAGATCTCTTCGACTTTTGATTAATATAGCTTACACTTTTCTGTAGAATAATGAAGACTGATTGTGAGTGCTACTAGTTTGAAATCTTACTGGACATCATATTTATACAAGCCACACTTGCATTAAGAGTGCATGGGATATTTTAGTCTATAATCTTTAGTCGGACAACACAAACGGACACTCGTAGAACAACAGAAGGCAATTAAATAGACACAAAAAATATGTGGGAACATTTATTGAATGTGGATTGAAGCGTAATGGTAAACAACAAGAAGCCAAAATGCCTTATATGTGGCACAGTTTGGTACACGGCAAAAAAACCTAGAGTACCTAGATATTTATTTGTGCGCACTGAAAGAGACAGTCCCCTTCAAACTCCTTGATTGATGCACCTTTCCAATACGCCTACTGACATCAAAAAAGACATGTCAAGAAATATAAATTCACCCATTCCTATTAGATTGGTAAGTCAGTGCAAGGAATATTCCTTCGGTTTTTCCCCAGACCCTCTTCGATTCATGTACTTCGAATGCGAGTACAGCTAAAAGGTTTCACTTGCCAACATCCATCGCTGTGAAAGACCGTGCAAAACAATTTCCTGCAACTGTGATTTCAAGTAGTTTTGCACAAAAAAAAAAAGCAAATTTTGCAAAATCAAGCATTTGTGGCCTCAACAATCACAAAAAAAAAAAGTCTTAAATTATAAATCTGGAATTTGAAAAAAAATAAATAATATAATGTAAAGAAGTCAAAGATCAGGGTCGCCGAAAATTCACGATGTCCATTTGGTGTCATTTGCTCAAAACGTTTGGGAACCCCGGCTCTACAGAGACAGTAACCCACCCCTAGTATTCCAGCCTTAATTTATGGAACTGTAAACCCTCTTTACAAATGTACACATTAGGTTTAAAATACACCTGAAAACCTGTCTACGGTCTACTGAGTGACACTAGACTTTATAGAAGGTTATCAACACTTCCAATACTCCAGCACCACTGGAGACACTTAAATAAGAATCTCACTGCAGTTGTATCAGATTGTCTGAGATACAGTACCAACTGAGACTAGTGTGAACTTTAATCTGCACTCACCATTGCACGCGCAGGAGCGAAGGTTCTGTGTGGCCTCACAAAAAGGAACGCACTCGCCTCCCCGACACCGGCCCCTATCCACACACTCTGTCGTATCAGGCAGATTTCCAGGAGATGGACACTCACTGCTGTTGCCTACAGAAAAAAAATAATTCCTGAAAGTCAGTGATGTCCGTCTAGCATGCGAACGAACACACAAAATGCTGGAACATATGACCTTGTTTATTTTTCATTTGGCCGTTTTGATTGGTGACCCAGAAATTTCTCTACAATCACTATGAAAAACATGATTTTGTGAATCAATTGCCATACAAATATAATTCCTGCAAGGTTCAGTGAAGATGCTGTAATGCAATCGGAAAGTTATTACAGTGTAAACAGCACTTTATCTTGGGAGCTAGACATCACAGGCAAATCTGAATCCCGATGATACAGCCACTTGTGGAACAAGAGGAGCAAAACTGACTGTGCTTTCTGAATACCGGTGAGATTGTGTATGCAGAAAAGGGCAGACAGCACAGACTGCTTGAGAAGCTATTCAAAAGGATGTGTCTTGCTAGCTTCATGTGTCTAGGAGGAAACCGGTGATAGCCTTCACCCTCCCCAGCTAGCATCTATCATATAATAGGAGAGCTGGGTGGTGGGTGTGAACTGGCAGGTGAACAAATTGAGGAGAAAATGGAAATTATTCCAAGTGAGCAAACAAGAGTAAAATATTTTTTATTTAATACATTTTATATAATAAATATTATAATAAAAATAAATAAATATAAATATATATAAATTAAAAAAGCGCACTGTTTTGTACAGGTTATACATTATACAACGCGTGTTTATATTTTATGTTCAGACACTTTGCCGGTGTATCTTATACCTCTGCATAATGAGATTCTAACTCACCTGTGCATGATGAGCTGGCTTTACAGGTGGCGTTGATGGACTCCTGGCAGATCTTATTAACTTCTTGGAACATGCATTTGTGGCAACACGGACTGTTCCGGTCACTGATGTACAGGAAGAAAAACAAAAACAGGTTATCATGATTTCAACACTTTGAAGTTAAACAAAGCAAAGCCTGATAATAAAGTACGGGTCAAACGTACAAGAAGAAGTGAAAGTTGTTGAACAAACTGGAGAAATCACAGGTCATTATGCGTGGAAGCGTTTCTTCAAACACTTCCATTTTACCTGATTAGTATGAATAGTTGTTTTCACACATCTGATCATGCATCCTGAACTGATTTGTTTGACATGAATCTGCTTTGCCTCACAGCATACCTGCACTGCACTCCCTTTTTCAGCTTACAGCTGGCTGTACAGCAGGGGTCATCATTGCGATGGAGGAGCCCGGGGTCACACTCCTCTCCTTCTTCAACCCGAGAGTTGCCACACAAATTTCTAGTGCGTGCCTTGAAGCACTGTGGAGCCTTGACCTTCAGAGTCCGGCTCACTGAGGCTTTGCTGCAGTTGGAGAACCGCTGAAATAAACAGAGATTTAGAGAACAAGGACACAAATTATGGAATGCCAGAACTCTGATCTATAAACTTTCACAAAGAAATGGCATTGATTCTTTGGAAATATTTAGTTAATACAGTTACGGGCAGGTGAAATTATGGTGATGTGTAGATGCTCAATTGTCTATGATGTTAACTAGCTGTTTATTCTGCTCATAGTTTCATTATTAAACCGGTCAGTATCAGATGGTATACAGTATGTGCCTGTAGTGGTATTAAATATATTAAACTCAAGTGGAATAGTTGCCAAAACTGTAGACTGTACCTTGTTGTTCGAATGGTCGCCACTCACGGCGATGGGATACATTACAAACTTGCCCCCTTGCTCGTCACTTGGAGCACAGTAGGCAATGTTGTCTGGGTCGTGTTCTGCTCCGAAGTTGTGTCCAAGCTCATGAGTGGTCACCAGGTCTGCCTCCTGCAAGTTAATCAACAACACAATGAGCACATATTTGAATGAACAACAAAAAATACAAACAAAAAACACACAAAAACAAAAAAGCTCCCCATGAACATGCGCACATAACTAGAATGTGCTCACATCGTACATAAAGCATTTACACACAAACCTTGGTAAGAATGGTCTTGCCATAGTTCTTAGTGCTGGTTAAGCCAGTGTTCAGGTAGCTGGCTTTCTTCACTGAAGGGACTGGATAGTAAGCTGTAAGAGGAGAAAAAAAAGTCTCAGCTGTTAACCTCTGCCTGCTCTTCAGAAGGTGTATTCTAGCTTGTGACAAAAAAAAAAAAGAGAAGGAAAAAAAAAAAAAAAGCAAGCCATACGTTTTGAGCAGAGTCCTCCCAAGGCCTGGTCTCTGGGGGAGGCTACATACGCAAGTCCAAGAGTGCCTTCATCAAAGTCCTGAAAGGTAAAGAGGTGAGCCAGGCACACGGCTGAGGCGTTATCCGCTATGTCCAAACTGAATTGCTGAAAACAGAGCAAGAAGCAACAGAAATTATTTCATAAATAAATAAATAAATAAATAAATAAATAAATAGAGAAATAAAAAGTGTCAGTGTTTTTAGACCAACTAGCATTTGTTATTCAACACTTATTATTTCAGGTAGGCCAACTATTTGGATTTTATAGCAATACAGTTGAAAACATTTAAAAATATATTCATTCGAGTTCGAATTCGGGTTCGAATGGAGTAGGATGCGAAGCTGGAGGCTACTGCTGATTTCGATTAAAATTTTAATTAATTTGCGCTTTTTGGTCATATAATATACTTTCATTTATTTTACTCCTTATCTTTGCTTATAATTTGAGTTTTCTGTCACATTAAAATGTCTGGAAAGAATACGAAACCCCGAGGTGGCATTCAAACACGACTGAGGCCAAGTGCGCGCACTGTGAGCGTGTCCTCCTCTCCCCCTGAATCTGCGTTGCCAAGCCGTGACTTTGATCTCGCCGCACTCAAGCTTTAGCTGCTGGCTTCATTGAGGAAGGATATCGCTGATATTTTAAAAACGGAGCTCCAGGAGATTCTCAAGGAAGCACGGTCTACTATCCAGCTCGACCTGCAGGCTGTGAAAACACAGCAGGTTAATGATAAAGTTGCTACCGAGGCTACCATATCAGCGCTGAAAGGTACGGTTGGGGAAATGGAGCACGTGCTCTCCGGTTATACACATGAGATAGCACACATGAAGTCCACTATCGAGTCTCTCACTGCGACCGTGACTCAATTACAGAATAAATGTGAGGATTTGGAGACGAGGTCGCGGCACAATAACGTTCGAATAATAAGAGTTCCAGAAGGTTCTGATACATGTTCAACTGCTACTGTAGCGGCCTTGTTAAAAGAGGAGTTTGGTCTGGAGAAGGAGCCGGTTTTGGACTGGCCCCAGCGGACCCTTCAGCCGAAGCCCAAGCCTGGTGAACGACCACGAGATATTGTTTGCAGATTCCACTATCACAGTGATTGTGTTGATATTTTACGCCATGCGAGAGAGCTCCAGCGGATTAAAGTGAGGAATTTGATTATCTCCATTTTCCCTGACAGTCAAGATACAGTCAAGATAGCTCGGGCTCGAGCTGCATTTAATGAGGTTTGGCGTCAACTTCGTGATGTTGAGGGCGCTCGGTATGGAATACTTCACCCAGCTCGGCTTTGCATTACACATAATGGTGTCCAGAAGGACTATATTTCAGCGGAGGAAGCAGGGGACTATGTTAAGCTCTTGATATCAGGATGAACTGTATCACCTGCACAGCGGCGTGTTCTTTTGTTTGTTTGTTTGTTTGTTTTTTAAGTTAAAGACACTATATCTGTTATTGTGTGCAGACTGTTTATCAGATTTGAAGTCAGTAGGGGATTTCCCTTACTGAAATCTTTTGTTTTGTTAAGGGTTAGTTAGTTCAGTGTTCTTTCCGAGAGGTTGTCTCATTGTGGACAACTTTTGGTAATGGGGGATACACTGCTGTTTCCTTTGGGTTATGGAGACTTTGGGTGTTTTTATGTTTAAGGGTTTGTTGGGGGGATGGGAAATCACTCTGGCTCTAATTGACTGTTTATATCCCTATGGTTTAATTTATTAGTTGGTTAGTAGTAATATTGATCCCAGCACGGCTAGGACAGGCACGCCTTTTAAGACGTATTAGTTGGAACGTCATAGGTATGGGTAATCCTGTTAAGAGATCTAAGGTTTTTTTTATATATATTTGAAACTTTTGGAAACTCCGATATAGTATTTTTACAGCAGACTCACAGTTGTATTAAAGATCATAGGTTATATTGCCCTTGAGCCTTATGCCTGTTGTTGGTTTTTATAATATTTATACAACCAGTAATAGATAGTGTAGCAATCATGTGCCGAGGTGATGGGGGTGGGGGGGGGTATGAAAATGAATCATGTGTAAATGAACCACATGTAAAATTACATATAAATGAATCACATAAATCTTGCCTGGGGGAATGTTACTGTTTCATACTTGTTATGAAAAATATATATATATATATATATATATATATATATATTTTTTTTTTTACATACATACACATGTGTGTGTGTATATATATATATTTTTTTTTTACATACATACACGTGTGTGTGTATATATATACACACACATACTCTCTCTCTATATATATATGTATATTGTTGAATTAATTCAAGTTATAAATGTTATCTAATGTCTTTCTGTAGAGGAAACTAATTAAGGTAGAAATAGTGTAATGATTGAAAAGATCTATCTTATTATTATGTGTGTATCCATGCATAAAGAATATGTGCTTATATGTGCGTAT
>JAFFST010006089.1:2500-12232 GCA_022414735.1 Noturus placidus
TATCGACTCGTTCCTCAATTAACACGTTAAGCCTTCAAACCTCTTAAAGATACGTTTTTCATAAAAGAATCGACTTCTTAACGGTAACTATTGTATCTTACGTCACATTATTATATATTACGCACGTGTTTTATTTAACCTTTACACCAGAAACGATACTGTCGATGTCTTCTCGCCCCTCACACCCTTCTTTTTACGACGTTTGAATGCGTTTGACGACAGCCACATTAGTCCCGCCCTTTATCGCGGAGAGCTGTATTCTATTCGCGCGTTCCAAATGTCAATCTGGGTTTCCTGCGATTTGATTGGTTTAGATGATCCACTCGTTTGCTTTACGACACTCGTTTACGGCAGAGCGTCTCGAAACGTGAGTGTGTTTATTTTACCGAGGGAAAGCTTATTTTGGTGAAAGCTTCTGCTTTATTCTTATTTATTTGTTTCGATCTAAATGCGTGTACTAATGTATAGTTTGGTTTGCGTAGAGTTGGTGAGTAATGCGTTGGGAAGGGACGCGAGACGCCGTTTTAGAAAGCAGGAGCTGCAGATGAACGCTAATATGAATCATCTGGAGGGGCTGAGACACTTTAGGAGAAAACTCTAAAAGATTATTTCATCACTAATCTCTCTGATTATCTGCCTGAGATTTAGAAATAAGAAAAGAGCTGCAGATCTTGCAGGAGGGGGGTTACAGGACAACAGTCAATGATGGTGTGGAGTAATGAAGAACAGATTATAACATCACATTCCATCCATCCATCCATCCATCCATCTTCAACCGCTTACTCCTTTATCAGGGTCACGGGGAACCTGAAGCCTATCCCAGGAGGCATCGGGCACAAGGCGGGGTACACCCTGGACAGAGTGCCAGTCCATCACAGGGCACAATCACACACACTCACACACACTCACACTCCCAAGTGTTTTATTCCTCTCACACCACAGCCGTTCGACAACTGTCCGAATGTACTTATTAAAGAACAGCACCATGCTTTTTATCCATTTATAGTTACATTTAGTGTCCTGTGAGTTAGTTTGTGTTCTCACTTACGTTATAGCAGCTATAAAGAGTCGTTCCCTCACCAGCCCCCTCTCTATTCCCTCTCTATTCTCCTTCTGTATTCCCCCTCTCTATTTTCTCCTTATTCCCTCTCTCATTATTCCCTCTCTCTATTCTCTCTCTATTCCCTCTCTATTCTCCTTCTGTATTCCCCCTCTCTATTTTCTCTTTATTCCATCCATCTTCAACCGCTTACTCCTTTTCAGGGTCACGGGGAACCTGGAGTCTATCCCAGGGAGCATCGGGCACAAGGCGGGGTACACCCTGGACAGAGTGCCAGTCCATCGCAGGGCTCTTTATTCCCTCTCTCATTATTCCCTCTCTCTATTCTCTCTTGTATTTAATAAGAGAAAGAAATCGCAGCTTGTCATTGGTTGTTGGTGAGAAACGGTAAAGAAGTGTAAACTCCTCTGTCCTGAAGACACTGGAGACTCCTTCCGTACATGTTACATAAACACAAACACCTGATGTACTCTGTGTGTGTGTGTGTGTGTGTGTGTGTGGAACAGGACAGCAGTGCAGAGATGATTGAGGTGGTGTGTAATGATCGACTGGGCAAAAAAGTCCGAGTCAAATGCAAGTATCCTTTAAAATGTAACAGTAGCAGAATCAGTGGAAAAAAAAACAAGGAAATGAAATCAGTTTATTTCAGCCCCCTTTCGAACTGTGATATAAATATTGTTTAATGACGTCCACCATTTGTAGCTTCACACCTGAACGGGACACGCCCTAATCCCATGTCGGTTCCTCATCTAACGATGTTAGAACAACAGTCCCATGTTGCCGCTCCTGCAGCTGTGGGAAACGAAGTGTGTGTTTGTAGCACTGTGTGTGTGTGCGCCTTAACAGTGTGTGTGCAGTTCAGAGGACACAATCGGGGATCTGAAGAAACTGATCGCTGCTCAGACGGGAACCAGGTGGGACAAAATCGTCCTGAAGAAATGGTGAGAAACACACACACACACTTTTTTAGGTACACCTGCTCATTCATGCAGTTATCCAGCCAGCCAATCATGTGAGAGCAGCACAATGTGTAACATCATTGGGAGGGACAGAGAAGGGACTCCCTGAGCGGCCAATCCATCACCACACAATCATTTATTGGTAAAAGAAAAAGAAATGATGTAAAAAGCACAACCTTGTCCCTCAATATGACCGGTAATGATGTAACACAGCCTCTGCTGTGGTGAGCAGAAAAGCATCTGAGAACACAACACGTCGAAGCTTGGGGTGGATGAGCTACTGCAGCAGCAGCAGATCTCATCAGGTTCCACTCCTGTCCGTGAAGAACAGGAATCTGACTCTACAGTGGACACGCGGTCTCAGAAACGGGACGGTAAAAGATTGAGAAACGTCACGTGGTCCACGACTGTCCAGTTTACTCAAACCAACCCGTCTGCCTCGTAAAATCATCTGCCCCATGATTGGATAATTGTTTGACAAAGCGATACGAGTCCTGACTTCACCGTAACTGTGGTGTATAATGTGTTATTTATGATTAACGAACTTCATAACTCTGTGTTTAAACCTGTCGCTCTCTCTGATGTTTGTTCTTCATGTGTTCCTGCTGCAGGTACACCATTTTTAAGGATCACGTGTCACTGGCAGACTGTATCCTTTCACTCACACACACACCGATCTGTACATCGCCGTTACAGAGTCAGACGACTGAGCTGCTTTCAGAGCAGTATGATAAACGCTATGAAAACTCTGATCCTAAAACACTTGCTCGTAAAGGTGTATCAGACTTCAGTTAGAGAAAGGATTGACGTTCAGGATTGAGGGATGAAGTATAAAAGTTAGTGTGGATGAAGGTTTAAATTGATCGACTGCTTCTCTCCTGATGATGTCATCTGATAAATTGAGTGGACATGGTTTTATCCGTATATTTCTTGACGACGAGCATCAGATGAGATCCACGATGGGATGAACCTGGAGCTGTATTACCAGTAGAGGCCAGCACTTTGAGCCAACACACACACACACACACAGTTCAGCCAGGACATCTTACACACATTACATACATGAATATGTGAGTGCATGCCTTAGAGCACAAAACATTAGTTATTCATTTCATTTCAATTGTTCTGTTTTTTTTTTTTTTTTGTTATTTGGAAATAAAGATATTTATATCAAACGACTGATTCATTGTAGTAGCTTCATGAAAGCAGAACATTTCTTGTCGTTTATTAACGTCCAGCCATGTTTCTTTGTGTGAAAATGATGCCACCAAAGAAACACAATCAGACAGTCATGGAGATTTATAAGTAATCAGACTGAATACAGAGTTTAATTGGTCTAACTGTCGTTTATTGCTATATTTAGTGATTTTGAGTGAAATGTGTGAGGGCTGGATACACACAGTGGTGTTCAAACGTTACTATTTTTCTTGTAATCATTTTTATTAGTATTCATCTCTGTATGTTATAAACTAATTATTTAAAAAAAAACATTACATTCAACAGGAAGTAAATGACGTTTTACAGGAAGATATCGGCTAAAAGTAAAAGAAAATCTAAAGTCGTATCCGTTTATTATCGAAGCGAGATCTTAACATCGCAACCCTTTTCTCATAAAACTGGAATTGTCGATGATATTCTGATTCACAGACACTTATCAGCAGAAAATATTGCAATAGAAAGTCCATCGTTATCGTTATGTTTATTTATTTTACTTTCACATGAACATCAAAGACACATCTAAGTGATAACCGATAAATAACTCTTTAAACTCGGACACTTCGTGCGGTGGAATATTCCATCATCATTTACTTTACACACATCATCCTGCATTGCTAGGTTTATACAGCAGCTGTATTATTAGCCACAGATGTTTCCTGTGCAGGTGTGTAAATGAAATGGGGTCGGGTCGGGTCAGGTCGGGTCAGTGGGCGCTCTGGGTGCGTGTCGTGGTTATAATGGAGAACGATAGATCAATTCTGTGTTTAACATTTAAAAGCCAAATGAGTTTCAGAGCAAAAATAAATAAATAAAAACAACAACCCACAGCTGGCGAATGGATAAACGATTATCAATCATGATGTAATGGCTGTATGTGATTGGCTGGTTGTGTCTTGATGATGTCATCTGTGTTAATGTCCGTTTTGGTAATAATTCAGTGTTGTCAGGTAATTATAAATAATAATATAAATACCTGGTAAACAAAGTGTGTGTGTGTGTGTGTGTGTGTGTGTGGTGAGACAGACTGAGAGCAATAGTAATGCAAATCAGACACTAAAATAAGCTTTATGAAAAACCGCAGTTCTACAAACACTGTACAATTCTATGAACTCTCTATTGGATATTAAAAATATATATAATAATAAAAGCAAATAGCATAATAAACATTCAACCAATAAAATCTCATTAAAACGGTCACATGATACCCGCTATCTTTAAAGTGAACTTGGAAACCAGAAGTGCAAAGGATCTATAAATGAAGTCAGAAACGAGAGATTCAAAGAGTCAGAGTCTAAACGAATCAGTGAGTCTTCATTTGGAGTCAAATACAAGCGGTTCACAGTTCGTGAATCAGTGGATCACAATACGTGAATCAGTGGATTAGAAATAGCTTTCAAGTGTAGTTAAAAAAAAATACAAATAAAACACGTTCAAAGAATCATCTAGTGCCTAAATGATTCAGTGAATCTTATTCAAGAAGATCAATTTGAAGAGTCGCTCAATGGCTCGATTTTTTTTTGTCTTGTGTCACAATGACTGATTTCTCAATGATTCACTATATCACTAATCACTATATCACTGTAGAGATTAAGGAGTCACTCAGACTGCAAATGACTCAGTGAATCAGCAGTAGTCCGAATGTTCCTCCTCTACGTAGTTTGCAGGAAACAGTCCGACCTGTGTACACACACACACACACACACACACACACACACACAACAATGAAAACCAGAAGTGACAAATGCAACTACATATTAATTTTCTGTGTGTGTGTGTGTGTGTGTGTGTGTGTGTGTGTGTGTGTGTTACCCGGCCATAGACCTCTCCTTTCCACCAGCCATTGTGTGCTTTCTTGGAGATGATCTTCACCGTGTCCCCTTCTCTGAGAGAAAGCTCGGTCCGATCCCGCGCTGAGAAATCGTAGCGCACTTTAGCTGTGCCAAAATATCGCTCACTCATACCTACATACACACACACACACACACACACACACACACACACACGGTGTTCACCGGAACAACAACCAGGTTTGATCAAACAACGCTTGAGGCCCACTCTGAGTTGAAGCGTGAGTGTGATCACTCTGTGTGAAGAGAAGACGCAGCTGAGAGACGTCTCACCCTGAACCGGGGTAAACACTCAGACACTTATTCAGTCTAGATGTTTCGCACCCCTGCGGCTGAAAGCAGGTGCAACGAGAAAGCGCTAAAAACACCATTTTGCAGGGGTCTCACTGAAGCACTATTAAACTCAGCCAACCGAGCTCGCGTGCTATGATGATTCTTTGTTCCGCAACTGGTTGGCCATTCTACAGAAAACCTGATCAGAGCACGCTGACCATGTGCCAGTCCTCCCACACCAGCCAATTGGTCTGAAAACAGACCTGAGATCAAAAAGAAGGAAGTCGGACATGTTCGAGCAAAAGGAACATGGCAGGTAAGATGTGCACATCTATACTGGTGCGGAAAGAAACGTTTTCAAGCGCATTGCAGCCTAAAATGGCGGTCACACTAGACCTTCAGCATGAAATTTCATCAGAGACCGCCACAAATATGGGAGGCAACCGGATGTGACATCACGTGCCAGGGCACTGCTGTTGTTGTTGTTTTTATTTTATCCACACATCATGGATCTGACCTGCTTGCACTGTTATTGTTGAAAGTGTCTGCAAAGGCAAAAGAGAAAGCTGTGGGTTCACGCTGACCTCCAAAATAAGACCTTTACAAAGATTTGTTTCAATGTTAAAATACACCTGTATTCAGCGACACCGCAATCCAGGTGTTGATGTTATATTCTATTAAAGCTGTGTAGTATAAAACGGGACGGAGCGACACCTCTGTAATCGGTGCGTCCTCCATTTTGGATTATCCGAAGAGGTCACGCCATGACGTGTCGATCATCTACGTGATACGAATTCACGGGTCACCAAACTGGAACGCAGTTAAATATAAAGCTTCTTCATATCAAGCATTCGCATGCATATGGATGGAAGTCAGTTGAAGGAAAGGTCTAGAGTGAGCGCTGCTGAAGACCTGTGAACACCCTCCGAGGCCAGTGGAGCTCGCCGTTTAACCCCGATGATAGGAATTAAGAACATTACACTGTCTTTTCGTTTATCATGGTGTTCACGATAGGATTATTTTCCAGCGATGGACGATTCTGGGGTTACGGGCAACTTCTTGGATGAAAAATTACACTCGTCCCACTCGAAGGTTTTGGTAACAGTGCAAAGGCTCGCTCTGGTTCTCCTGAAACATTGTCTTGCTCTTCTCCTTTTTGGATTTGGATATTTCTGCATGTTCTATGGGGTTTGGTCTCGGCTTGCATGACTATGTTTTGGATCAGCCTAGTGGTGTTGTCTGACCTGAGATATTTCTGTGGCCTGTTACCTGACATTAAGTTTGGACTGAAGAAGAAGAAGAAGAAGAAGAAGAAGGAGGAGGAGGAGGAGGAGGAGGAGGAGGACTATGGACTGTATTAGTAAATCTCCTGCATATGGATACTAACCATGTCCATGAGTCCTCTTCCTTACAGAATGATTTGTACTCTGTTGTAGTTACACATGTACAGTATTTTAGTGTGTGTGTGTGTGTGTGTTACCTCTGGTAGGCGTGTGTGTGTTTGAGTGTGAGGACACACTCTGCTCCGGTTGCTTGTGTGGAATCAGCAGACGAGTGTCCACGTCTTTAAAACACTCCTTCAGAGAATTCTCCTGATAATAATGAACCAATTCCTGTCAGAGGGAGAGAGAGAGAGAGAGAGAGAGAGAGAGAGAAAGATGGGGGGGTTAGAAGAATCAGAATGGTCTAAACGATTCAGTGAATCATTTCATTGTCATAAGTGTACAGTAAGAGTATAAAAACCCCTTCTACTTAAAGCGTACGCAAGGTTAAATGGGTTCATTAGAGCAGGGACGTGAAGAAGAGTGCACACTATAACTCGTCCCCTACGAAGGGAAGTAGTGTGTACTTACGATCAGCCCTTTAAAGGCTTTCTTGTCATTGATTCTGTAGAGACCTTCAGCCAGAGTGATCTTAATATGGCGGATGTCCATGTTAAACCTGAGAGACATGAAGAAGAGACGAGAGAGACAGAGAAAGGTGTGTATATTCAGACTGGTATAAAAAGAAAAATGTGTGTGTGTGTGTGTGTGTGTGTGTGTGTGTGTGTGTGTGTGTGTGTGTGTGTTACTTGATGCTGATGGCAAACTCTCCTCCATCCTTTTGCCTAATCAGGAATGTACCATCAGATCGAGATATCAGGAGACTCTTGGCCTCAGAACGGTCCAGTTTACCCGCAAACCTGACACACACACACACACACACACACACACACACACACACACACACACACACACACACACACACACACAGGTTAGGTTTACTGAGGGCCTTTTGTAAAACCATAGTTGGGAAAAAGCGTAGATACAATAAAATTAGATACAGTATGATACAGATAATCTAACCTGATGTGTGTGTGTGTGTATGGCTCTTACCAGGTGAGTCCTGTGAGGTCAGGAGGTGGTTTCTGAGAATACAGAAAAGAACAAGCAGACAGTATTACAACCTCTCCTTAGCACCTAAATGACTCAGCATCTAAATGACTCAGTGATTCACTGAATCATTAATCACTGAATTGTTTATAGTCTTTGGTTGGAGTCGCAATTAAGAGACGCAAAGACTCAATACATGTGTTAACGACTCATTGAATTGGCCATAGCTTTAATGTGGAGTCACAACTGAGTGTCGAAATTATTCAGTAGATCGGAGGTCTTCAACAGGGGGTCCGCGGAGGTCCTGCATGGGGGTCGCGAAAGTTTTGGTACCAGTTTGATATAACACAATTTCATACAATATATATAATTAGGGGTCCCCGCTCCATCTCGCCATCAGTTTGGGGGTCCTTGGCCTGGAAAATGTTGAAGACCCCTGCAGTAGATCATTAATTTGACCTTTGACCTCTTACATCCTGGTTGACTCACCGGTAAGAAGGGTTGAACTTTGGTGCAGGGGAACCAGCCGACCTCGCCTACCGTCAGATTCCTGCCCTAAAACACACACACAAACACGTGTTAAATATATCAGTGTGGGAACCTGATCTGCACAATGCACAGGGCTTGTGGTTGTGTCTAAGGCTTCATGCAGAGAAAAACCACAGCCTTAAAATAAATACGTAGAGGATTTGTGTACCCTGAAAGCAAGGCATTCTCACATGCACAATTATTCATTATTCATTTAGCACACGCTTTTATCCAAACCAACTTACTAATGAGGAGATGCAAGCAAACTGTATCAGGATAATTTAATCTGCACAATCTGTGGGCGGCTGTGGATCGGGTGGTAGAGCGGGGTGTCCACTAATCGTAGGGTTGGAGGTTCGATTCCCGGCCCACGTGACTCCACATGCCGAAGTCTCCTTGGGCAAGACTCTGAACCCAGACTTGCTCCTGATGGCAAGTTAGCACCTTGCATAGCAGCTCTGCTCCCATTGGTGTGGGGAGTGTGTGTGTGAATGGGTGAATGAGACACAGTGTAAAGTGCTTTGGATAAAAGTGATCTCTAAGTGCGCCATTTACCGTTTACTATCTCTGTTAAACCTCACTGCATCACTTTCAAACAAGAATGTGTTAAAGGTGAAAAATGCTAACAGCAACGTTACCATCTTTAGTTGGAGACAGAGTTAAGAGATTCAAAGAGTCAATAAGTGTGTAAATGACTCACTGAATCACACATTCATATCTCAGCTCCAACAAGAACATGATATCATAAATGAATATTCTTAATATTCTGTAGATATTAATGAACAGCTCGAAACGATAAATTATTCATTTAGAGGTGCCTGTTGCTTTTTCTTTACGTCGCTCCCTCTTGGTCTGCCAAGCGCTGCGTCTTTTCTCCTCACCTCTCCTGAGGCCCAGTTCTACAGCCCGCTGTCGTATGTTGTCCAGGACTCAGACCCATAGAGGAGGGTGCTAAGGACGCAGGGCCGGTACACTTGTACTTTGGTGTTGAGCTTTAGGGATTTGTTCTACTGTAGTGGATTTATACTGTAATGGATTTATATTGTAATGGAGTTATACTGTAGTGGATTTATACTGTAATGGAGTTATACTGTAGTGGATTTATATTGTAATGGATTTATATTGTAATGGAGTTATACTGTAATGGATTTATATTGTAATGGAGTTATACTGTAGTGGATTTATACTGTAGTGGATTTATACTGTAATGGATTTATATTGTAATGGAGTTATACTGTAGTGGATTTATACTGTAATGGATTTATATTGTAATGGATTTATATTGTAATGGAGTTATACTGTAATGGATTTATATTGTAATGGAGTTATACTGTAATGGATTTATATTGTAATGGAGTTATACTGTAATGGATTTATATTGTAATGGAGTTATACTGTAGTGGATTTATACTGTAGTGGATTTATACTGTAATGGAGTTATACTGTAATGGATTTATACTGTAATGGATTTATAC
>JAFFST010006093.1:8480-18774 GCA_022414735.1 Noturus placidus
TGTGTGTGTGTGTGTGTGTGTGTGTGTGTGTAATGGGTATGGAGACTTTTGGAGAAACTCTGTATTTTCAATTAATTTCACATGGCATCTAAGAACACAGGAAGTGAGAGTGACTTGGGGAGCTGCAGTACCACCTACCGTCAGGGTGATGTAACTGCAATCACCTAATAGCAAGCTATATACGTATATAGATAGATTTATTAGTCCCAGAGGGATATCCACACGTTACAGCAGCAGTAAAAGAATAGTGTTTGCAGTAAGAAATCATCAAGAGTACACTGTATATACAAAATAAAATATAAAGTAATTCTTTACTTAGTTCACTGTAGACACTCTACCAACAGTCAACGATCCCTCATCAATTAATAAGCCCAAATGTACCTTTTCTTTGGTTGTTGTTATTTTACCAAGGAACCTGAAAGTGCAAAGTCCTTTCTCCTGAAGATTTCCCTGTGCTTAGCAACTTAAAAAAGAGAAAAGAAAAGAAACTTTACAGCTTTTCTTCTGACTCTTAAAAGGCACTGACGTTGGAGACTCCTTACTCAATTGCTAATATCTCCATTACAGAAAACTTCACCATCTCAACAACTTCACCCATTTTTTAAACAGTGGAAAATGATAACAGAGAAATTAAGCTGACAATGTTATCAGAGCTGCTGAACACTACGATTTGAGATTCAACAGCACTAAATAAAGTAGTACACTAAATTATGTACTCACACGCTGCTAATTAAATTATATGCGTTTATGAGCTATAAATGAATATCTAATATTACTTCCAACACTGAAGTGGTACTGAATTATCAGTATACTACTGAGTAAATCAGATGAGAAAGCAGCCATCATAGTTACATAGCAGTTGAATGCTTTTAGGAGACTCAGAGCCGAATGTCCCGTTGTGTTTCTGAATGCCCCCTGCACCCTCCTCTCTACAGCCAGTCCCAGAGGACAGCTTTTCTTGAGTTGTCAGGAGCAGTGTGAGAGATGGGCAGAGTTGAACACGAGTCAGTTCTTTACACACTTTTCCTGCTGAGCACAACATCCCGTTAATCCATTGTTCATCTTTCTCCAAGCTTCAATTCCAGGTACATTTCTTTATAGCTTATACATCAGTGATTAATAGCTTGTTAAAGCCTTTCTTCAGTTCTCTTGAAGATGAATGCAAAAAAGAAAAAGGGGGTGAAGGAGGAGAATTTTATTCTGTCGAATGGTAAACTTGGTTTATTTTTTTAGCAGCGTATTTCATGCTTTGGTATGCTCACAAGTCGTTGCTTTTGGTAACGTTTTACACGACAGTTCTTTTACAGCTAACAGTGTCTACTACAAAAAGCGAGTAGTAACGAAATCTAACCACATCACCATAAGTAATGCTAGCAAATTGATATTAGCTTGAAATAATTCACGTTTCGACCTACTGAACCAAATAATTAAAATAATAACCATCTACGTTAACCAGTCTTAATTTCATCCGTGAGTAAACCTACAACCAATATGAATGATTGCCTTAATCAATATGTCAGCATTCTTACACACATTTCATGCGTACAGCCGTCATGGCCTGGAACAAATGATGGAATAAATGATTTGCTTGTAAAACTGCACAACATCGTACCTGAGAGACTTTATGCAGTTTGGAAGTTATGAAGAGGTCATTTGTTGTCTTTATGAGGTTGTTTTACTGTTTACTGCTCTGGGTAGTAATGGTTTGGATACTTACAGTGAATTCATTTCTTACTTTTAAGACATATTTGCTTTAAAGATTTTATTATTTGGTGTTGGAAGTATATTATTATTATTATTTTTTTTTTGGTTGCCATATTTCTATGCTATATCTTCAACCCTTGTGGAACCCATCTTCAGAGGCGTCGACCTCTAAAACCGATTCAATACCGGCTGCTTTGTCTCTTTACAAAAAGAAAAAAAAAAGAGGTTTGTGTACATAGTCGGTTCTTTTTCCAGGCTGCTAGCTTCTGATATTTGCTTTGCTCGTCTCGGTCGGAATGTGACTTTTGACTAGGACGGATCTCCCGAGCCTGTTACCATGACGACCTAGGCCTCAGATTATGATGGCAGGCTGATGAATGGCATGCTGATGAACACATCAGACAGAACCAGCGATTCCTTGGTTGGTCCAGGATGTACAAATGCACTTCTGAGTTTGGTGTTTTGTTTTCTTCTTACTAAACCGATTCAAATGTCAGGTCAACAAATAAGCATGGAAAGAACACTTGGGCGTATGTTCCTACAGGAAAATAATCACCAGTGGAGTGAAGTGTGATGCAGAGTTACTGTTACCAGTCTGAAGTTGGTTATTTTCCAATAACAGCATGTCCCAAAGTAGATTACTACACCACAGCAATTTCCCAACAATTACTACTTTAATTTTTTTTATGAAATGCTGTCATACATTAAAAAAAAAAAAAAAAAAATCAATTTCCTAATTTCATTTACTGTAAAACCGGTTATATCCTGTTATCACTTATACAGTGGGGGAAAATGTATTTTATCCTCTGCTGATTTTGTACGTTTTCCCACTAACAAAGAAATGATCAGTCTATAATTTTAATGGTGAGTTTATTGGAACAGTGAGAGACAGAATAACAACAAAAACATCCAGAAAAACGCATGTCAAAAATGTTATAAATTGATTTGCATTTTAATGAGGGAAATAAGTATTTGACCCCTCTACAAAACATGACTTAGTACTTGGTAATGACTTAGTAATGGCTTTTCATTTTCAATGCCCTGGCTGAGGGAAGGTGGTTCTCACCCAAGATTTGACAGTACATGGCCCCGCCCATCGTCCCTTTGATGTGGTGAAGTTGTCCTGTCCTCTTAGCAGAAAACACCCCAAAGCATAATGTCTCCACCTCCATGTTTGACGGTGGGGATGGTGTTCTTGGGGTCATAGGCAGCATTCCTCCTCCTCCAAACACGGCGAGTTGAGTTGATGCCAAAGAGCTCCATTTTGATCTCATCTGACCACAACACTGTCACCCAGTTGTCCTCTGAATCATTCAGATGTTCATTGGGAATCTTCAGACAGGCATGTATATGTGCTTTCTTGAGCGGGGGCGCTGCAGGATTTCAGTCCTTCACGGCGTAGTGTGTTACCAATTGTTTCTTGGTGACTATGGTCCCAGCTGCCTTGAGATCATTGACAAGATCCTCCCATGTAGTTCTGGGCTGATTCCTCACTGTTCTCATGATCATTGCAACTCCACGAGGTGAGATCTCGCATGGAGCCCCTGGCCGATGGAGATTGACAGTTCTTTTGTGTTTCTTCCATTTGCGAATAATTGCACCAACTGTTGTCACCTTCTCACCAAGCTGCTTGGCCATAGTCTTGTAGACATTCCAGACTTGTGTAGGTCTACAATCTTGTCCCTGACATCCTTGGAGAGGTCTTTGGTCTTGGCCATGGTGGAGAGTTTGGAATCTGATTGATTGATTGCTTCTGTGGACAGGTGTCGTTTATGGACAGGTGTCTGTGGACAGGTGTCTTTTTTCAATCAATCAGATTCCAAACTCTCCACGATGGCCACTCCCTTTAAGAGTGTGCTCCTAATCTCAGCTTGTTATCTGTATAAAAGACACCTGGGAGCCAGAAATCTTTCTTATTGAGAGGGGTCAAATACTTATTTCTCATTAAGATGCAAATCAATTCATAACATTACATTACATGCATTTTTCTGGATTTTTTTGTTGTTATTCTGTGTCTCACTGTTCAAATAAAATCACCATTAAAATTATAGACTGATCATTTCTTTGTCAGTGGGCAAACGTACAAAATCAGCAGGGGATCAAATACTTGTTCCCCACTGTATGTTATAGCAGCTACAAACACTCATCCCCTGAAAACTTTCCATTTATTTTTACTAGCTGCTTTGACACTTTGACAGATGTTTGTATATAGCTTTCAGATCCACAACTTCCTGATTTGATGCTAAATTTCTGAGGCATAGCAGGACACGATGACCGTGAAGTAACAAGGTAGAAGTTTTCAGCTGCTTCACTTACCTGTGGAATCGTAATTGCATTATTACCATGCTTACAGATATGGAGGTTGATCTTCTCTGCCTCTTCCTGTTGGCCTCAGAATTAACTGTCTACGTAAGTAAAAACTTTGGTAACACTTTATAGCAAGGTTTTCTTAAATAGCACCAACTCAATGATAGCATTAATGAATCACAAGTAATGCTAACAATGCAACAAAATAACTGCTTCGTTAACATTACTACCGGTATAATTTTGCAGAAGTTAATTGCCTTTTAATGTTAACTTAAGTGCTAGATAAGTTGGATAGATGTTATTTTAAATTTTTAATCAATTTTGGCCATGAATCAATATAAAAACGCCGTGATATAAGCTGTTACCACAAGTTAAGTTTCTTTTTTTGTGGCCACAATCTGTTGTCATTTGAAATGAGTAAGACAGAAATGTTAAATCTATTGAATTATATCATTGTGACCACAGAAACCTTGGAATGATCCGTTAAGATAGACTGGAGAACTGGCATTGCAACATGGATGTTTCATTAGTCTGTCTCACCTTAGGTCAATTCTCAGAGACTTTAAGTCAATTAAATGGAGGCCACGTATTAAGTTTGATGTCCCACAAGATATTAAGTTGTCAACTCAAGTTACACAATTTGTGGTCACAATGTAATACTTCAGAGCCATAACATATTTGTCATACTTTCCCCTTTAAGCAATGCTCTGTGGAGCATGTGAGCGCGCTGCTGAGTAAAGTGCGTGAGCACCTGCTTTTCTTTGTTGACAATTATGACATTTCATGACATTTTGTTTATGTTTCTGTCATGTCTCCTCCCCGTTTCTGTCATTGGCTAAGAATTCACGTGTGTCTGTATTACCCACAGCTGCTTGCTATTTAGAGGCTGATCATGTCTGCATATATACAGCACGCCTCCCGACACAAGGGGCGGAATATTAGATTGAGTTAGAAAAGATAAGTTTAGTTTAGATTCAAGTCATAGTCATAGTCTTAATCCATGTTAGATTTAGTTCACGTTGGGTTATTTGCTCCTAGTCCCTCTGGTATCTCGACCCTGTATCACGTGACCGTCACCTAGTTTCCTGGCTTGCCTGTTTATGCCTGTTTGCCGATCACCTGACCTATTGCCTGTTTTGGATTACGTTTATGGATTATGATTTGGATTTACCTTCCTGTCTTTCTCTTCAATAAAACTGTTTAACCTGCACTTGCATCCGTCCCTATCACCCTAGGTCACGATACGTGACAATAATTAGTTTTGTGGCTTTGAAGTATTAACTCATGGGCTTAATATATTTGTGGCAACACCTTATTTGGTTCTTATTTGTGTTCTCGTATTCAAGGTTCAAAGTACTCCTCATGAGAAGCATGGGCCGATCTCCAGATGGTCCAAAAATTCTAAGGAGGAGGTAATACACCCACAATACAATTTGGCAACACAATGTGCTTTCTGTTATGTGTTAGGAATATTTGTGAATGTGCTCTTAATTCTTTTTCTTCCTCTAGGATGTTGTGTTCCCAAAGATAAATGAGGTTAATGATTCCATTTTGCCAACATTCTTCCCCTTTGAGGCTAGTAGTCCAGAACCAGGGGACGAGGACGCAAGCGAGGAGACATCAAATGGTGGAGAAGGAACAGATGAAGTATATTCAGTAGATTTGGAAATGTCTGCTGAAGATGGCAGGCGCATTCCTGTGCTGCTGAGTGAAGAGATGCTCGCTCAACTTATAAAGGTTTCTGAGGAAGAGCAGCATGATGTGGAGAAAGATGAGGATGATGGTGATGACGATGGCATAGGAAAAGTAGAGGATACAAATGAGGAGAGTGTGGAGATTACACTTAAATCTAAAAATGATGGAGAAGACCAGCAAGAAGAGCAGCTAAATGAGAAAGATTTGGAAGAAGAGGAGGTGGGGAGTAGCACAGACTCGGAAATACCAGTAGATTTAGATTATTCTGCTGACAGTGTCTCTATAGAAACTTCTAACACCAAGCTAGAGGAGAACAAACCCTTAACCATTACGTCTGACGGGGAAGAGAAGGTGGACAATGAACTTCCCACAGCCATGGAAGACTATGATACCCCGCCCAATCAAGATTATGAGGATCCCAAAGATGGACACCAAGAAAAGACATTTGACCAAGCTGACCAAGATGAGCAGATCCTTCCAGATCCTGAGACTGACAAAAGCAACACAGATGAAGACAAGGAGAGTATGGAACTGGCAGAAACAAAACTTTCTGAAGAAAAAGAGGAAAAGAAGGACTCAAATGAAAGTGTCAGCCATGCTGAAGGAAAACACAAGAAACAGATGAGGAGCATGAGACTGAGAAAAGCACAGAGTGACCATGCTTTGAGTGCTGATGTGTCCTCAGAGCATTCTCAAAACCAAGAGCCAGAGAAAGAGGCAGAAATTACACTCAACTTGGTGCAGAAGAAGAAGGGGAAACGGGTAAGACTGAAGATCATCAGACATCTTGAAATAAAAATGGCAAATGTCAGTGATTTGTTTGTCAAAAATATGCAAATGTCTTTGTGAAAGAACAAAGACATTCAGTTCAGTTGAATTTAATTCAAATTTATCTGAATAGCACAGCTCTAAGGCCCCCAGTTTCATCCTGAGGTTCGGTTGCTGTCTGTGCAGAGTTTTGCACGTTCTCCCAGTATCTCTGGGGGTTTCCTCCAGGTTCTCCAATTTCCTCCCACCAATAGGTGGATTAGTTAAGATGAATTGCCTCTTGGTATGAATGTCTATTCCTGCCCCATGCTCAGTGTTCCCAGGATAGGCTCCGTATCCCTACCAACCCGACCATGAACAAACAGTTACTGAAAGTGAGTTATTGAGTAAGCACTTTTAACAATAGACAAGACTGGATTTACAGGTCTTTACAGGTCAGGAAAATCTTTACAGGTCTTTATGGTTACAGCAGCAGATGGTGAGAAGGTCCACTGAAGCAAGTATGAGGTTTGGGCATAAATGTATTTTGGGAAATTTTAATATTTAGGGTGTCCATGTGGGACCATGCAGAGTAGCAGAAGTGGTAAAGCTCCAAGCAGGAGTAGAGCATCAGGATGAATCAGGTAGTTCTTGAGCGAGCCACAGCAGTAGAAATGTCTCAGGATCAAGCACCAGCATCATATCAAGCCCAACGTTTCAGTAGTCAATCATTCTCAAAGACATTCAGGTCAAGGTGATTGTGGAACTGTAAAAAGTTTAGAGAACATGGGGTGGAGTTCCGGGGGGCTTCTGCTTTGTGTTAGACAGACAGATCTCTGACAAAAGACTCTTAGGTAGGTGTTGTTGAATAACAGGCAGGAGACAACTCGGTGATGTATAAGTATGTATAAGAAGAAAGTATAAGACGTTATGTGAAGCAGATGGAGCTTAAGGCATGGTCTTTCTCCCAAACTCCACGAATCATATATGACCATTATAGAATTTCTGTAGAACTTCATACATACATACTGCAACAAGGTGCACATCTCATCCTTTTTTAAATTGTACAGTTCAAATTTTTATTTTAGGGTTTTATTTAGGTATTTGCAACTTGACTTGACTGTAAAGTTCTCCATGCAAATCCATCCTGCTCTCCCCAGGCCTCGCTACTGGGAATGAACCCTGTGCAGTTCAGGGCTGCAGTGGATCTTTCCCCCAGGATCAGACCCACAGCTCGACCCAAATCCAGAGCTGGAGCTGATCCAGGACAGGAAGCTTCAGTTGGTGGGTGTTTCAGACTCATATCTCTACAATCCACAAAACCAGAGTCTGATCAAGAATGCGCTGAGCTTGGATTTCTTTCATACACACTGTCACCCCACAGCTAATGGCTACCTAAACAAACTGCATGCCATCTCAGCCAGCAGGCTTAAGGAATCAGTGAGAGAGCTGGTCGGGTTTGTGTGCACTGACCAAACTGCCAGAGACAAAAGAATGTAGACTCTAAAAGGCATCCCATAATAATAAAGCTTATTGGAGATGGCATGAGCTTTTAGTTAGAGCAAAGCTAAATATGTCAATATAACAATGTGGTACATTCCTCAATAAAAAATTAGTCTGAAAAAGAATGTTCTTTGGGTTGCCGTCTCGACAACACCAAAAAGCCCTTTTTATCTCTGAGATTTTGTAAAGAAATTTGGTTCACCAGCTGTGTGTGTTTTTATAATAATGTATTTAAATCTGGCTCCCACAAGCATGAGCAGAATGAGCGCTGGTTAACGAGATCAATGACCTCAGATTGGACTTGAGTGCAGCATAATACTTTGATGGACATTCTTGAAAACATGACCGGTTTAAACAACAACAAAATATCTTGGCTTGGTTTCTTAGCATATATGGACATGTTTCAGAGCATACAAAGTTCACTTTGGTGTTCCACAAGGTTCTGTTTTATAGCCTCAATTATTTCCCCATGATATCCAGTCCTTTGGACAGGATACTGTTTTATCCTGCTCATGGTTTTGGTGGATCCAGAACACTGTGGACAATGTGTTCTGGCAATACACTCTGGATACACAAACACTAACTATATATATATGTAATCCAGATTAAAAGCTTACTTGCTTAACTCTGCCTATTCTTAGTTCTTGGGCCTTATTTGTCAAGTAGGAGGCAGAGTAGGGTGTTCACTGAAACTCATGAGGCAGTCAAGCAGACAAGGGCAAATCTAAAATCGTACCCAAAAAACCCGACTCAATCGAGATTCAAGTAGAGTAGACTGGACTGAGAAATACTCAAAAACCATGAACAGGCTATAACAGAGATCAGACTCAGGGAAACAAACATGGAAGATTACTTGAGAGACACTTCAAGTGTTTGTGAAAGTCTAGGTTATTTCAGGGAGTTTGTGACTGGAAACAGGTATTTGTGATTAGTAATAAGAGAATGTGAATGGAAAAGGTGGGGGGGGGGGTCATGTGACTGTTCATTTGAAATGGCTTGTGCTGTATGGGCAGACTGTGAATTCTGGGATTTGGAATTTGTGGTTGTTTGATTTGGTTGTTGGATTTGGAATTTGTAATAATAATAGTAATAATAATAATTATTATTAAAGTATCTATTAAATAATGGTTAAGGCTCTGGGTTACTGATTGGAAGGTCGAGGGTTCAAGCCCCAGCACTGCCAATCTGCCACTGTTGGGCCCTTGAGCAAGGCCCTTGACCCTCTCTGCTCCAGGGGGCGCTGTATTATGGCCAACCCTGCACTCTGACCCCAACTTCCTAACATGCTGGGGTATGTGAAGACAAGAATTTCACTGTGCATATTTATATATAATCATTATATCCAGACTCATGTGAGAACTTCCACTGTAAGCGAGGGAAGACATGCAAGCTGAACGATATGAAGAAGCCCAGCTGTGTGTGTCAGGATCCTGCAGACTGTCCACCAGGTCTCAGTGAGTTTGATCATGTGAGTACTGCAGTGTACAACATTTTATATTAATACTGTTAATGATGTGATCTTAAGGCTTGAAGTTATTTTGTGAGTAGCATTCTGTTGGTATTTAGCCAGTTTTAGACTACAAACTCGCCATACCTCTGAGGAAAACCCAGAACATTTGTTTATTAACAATTAACTGACCTTGAGTAGTTACAGTATGTGGAGGGTCCTTTTAATCCACGTCTAGTCTTATTTTAAATGACTCCACAATAGCTGATCTTTCTTTGTAGGTGTGTGGAACAGATAACCAGACTTATGACTCATACTGCCAGATTTTTGCCATCAAGTGCAGCCTTGAGGGCAGCAAGAAAGGGCACAGACTACATCTGGACTACAGCGGCTCCTGCAAATGTAGGTCACCTCTCTTCCTGCTGTGAGCCCGTGGAAGCCAGTGATGTTAAATTCAATGCACTAGTTAGTTTATTGCTCAAACAGCCATGTCCCCAGGATTTAATAATTAGCTGATGAGGTGAAAGAAAGGTTACATTCTCTTTGTTGAAGTACATGCCTGTACTTTGAACGAAGTGCACTATAATTTTCTTTTCATTTCTTGTTGTGTGTCTATCAGTTATTCCACCATGTCTGAAGACAGAGCTGATACATTTTCCACTGCGCATGAGAGACTGGCTGAAGAATGTAATGCTGCAGCTTTACGAACAAGACTTACTTACAGCCAAGCAGAGATCCAGAGTGTGTATCCACGGAAAAAAAAATCAGCTAATGATTAAATCTAAGCCAATAACCGTGTCAAATGTGACCTATTAAAACGTTTTTGACTTAGAATTTCTGGCATAAGAAATCAATTAAATCCTGTGCTTCACACACACACACACACACACA
>JAFFST010006097.1:3732-17515 GCA_022414735.1 Noturus placidus
GTGTTTACTTGTGTTGTCCTTGACTATTGTTTAAATTGGTTTGATGTTCCGAAACACTTAAGTGTGACAAACATGCAAAGGAACAGGAAATGAGGAAGGGGGCAAACACTTTTTCACACCACTGTAGGTGGATCGATGAATGAATTAGATTTAAAAATCAGATGGAGATTAATTTGTTGGAAAAACTGAGGTGGATGGCTGTTTTTAGATTAAAAAAAAATGGATAGATTAAATGGAAAAATTGGAAGGATGGACTAGATGGAAAAATGAAATAGATAGATTGATGGAGCGATTAGATAAAGAGAAAATATTAATTGATGGATGGTTAGATGGGTGAATAGATTAGTAGATGCATGTGAAAGTGAATGATTAGATGAAGGTATTTATGGATGGATTAAATGCGCGGTTGGATTAGATGGATGATGAATGGATCGGGGGGTTACAGGTGCAATCAAAATTATTCAACCCCCATTGCAGATCAGGTTTATTGTCAAAATTGACAGACTTTCAGCTGTTTGATAATAAACCTGATTTGCAATGGGGTTGAATAATTTTTATTGCACCTGTAACCACCTGATCCATTCATCATGAAGAAATTTGGACAATAAACCAGATTTGCAGGGGAGGTTGATTAATTTTGATTACAACTGTAGATGGGTAGAAGGGTTGATTAGGTAAATATGGTAGATGGCTGGCTTAGAAGATGGATGTGTAGATGGGATAAGGAGACAGATTGATGGAGGGGCTGGTTTGGGTGGGTGAATAAGCAGATTGGATAAATTCATGTGAAGCTGCTTTGAGACAATGTCTATTGTAAAAAGCGCTATACAAATAAAATTGAATTGAATTGAATAAATGGGTAGATGGATGGATGGATGGGTGGAGGGGGTGATGGGTGAATGGTTGAGTAGGTGAATGGACGAGTGTGTAGATTGGAGAGCTGGATTAGGTGGATAGATTTATAAATAGGATGGATGGCTGGATGGATGATGGATGGAAGAATGACTGATGTGTTTTTGGTTGGTGGATGGGGGAGGAACTGAATGATGGATTTATAGCTGGATGAATGAATTGAGGAACTGATGGATGGATTAATAGATGGATGAATGGATGGAAGAACTGATGGATGGATTTAAAAATGGATGGAGGAACTGATGGATTTCTAGGTGGATGGATGATGGAACTGATGGATGGATGGGTGGGCAGATGGATGGAGGAACTGATGGATGGATTTAAAAATGGATGGAGGAACTGATGGATTTCTAGGTGGATGGATGATGGAACTGATGGATAGATTGATGGATGGATTTATAGGTGGATGGATGGAGGAACTGTTTATGGATGAATGGAAGACCTGATTTATAGGTGGATGAATGAATGAACTGATGGATCGATGAATGGAAGAAGGAACTAATGGATGGATTTATGGATGGATGGGTAGATAGATATACTGATGAATGAGATTGATGAAAAGCCAATAATGCAGTGCCTGATCCTGCGTAGGTGCAGTCTGTGGATTA
Organism: Noturus placidus; assembly: GCA_022414735.1. Taxonomy (NCBI): domain Eukaryota; kingdom Metazoa; phylum Chordata; class Actinopteri; order Siluriformes; family Ictaluridae; genus Noturus; species Noturus placidus. Next base: position 5,253 of record JAFFST010006097.1, read on the forward strand.
CTCCGGTGATGTAGTGAAGGTCAGCACCACCAGTGGAACCCAGTTTACTGCTCAGAAGGTACAGACCTGATTCAGACCCTGCCATTAAAATGTCAATCATCCACATGGATCCTGTTCCTCTGTCAGAGCATTAGAAAAGCTTCTTATTGTGTGTTGTGTTGTAGGTGTTAGTGACCGCTCCTTTAGTTCTTCTGCAGAAGAATGTCATCCAGTTTAACCCTCCACTTCCAGACAGGAAGCTGAAAGCCATAAACAACCTGGGGGCCGGAGTTATCGAGAAGGTAAACATCAATACACAGTGTAATCCGTAACATGCAGCGAAGTGATTATCTTAGCAAGTGGCAAACGATAGCTGAAATATAGCTACATTTACATGATATACTGTGTGTATAAGCGATGATGGTTTTTTTTTGGGGTTCCAGATTGCACTGCAGTTCCCTTACAGGTTCTGGGACAATAAGGTGCAAGGAGCGGATTATTTTGCTCGCATTCCCCCGAGTCCGGAGAAGAGGGGCATGTTCAGTGTGTTTTACGACATGAGACCAAAGGTCAGACTGTTCAGACATAAGTATTTATCTTATTTAACTCCGTATTTTTTATTAGGTGTGTTTCCACCACAAGAAATTTTGTCAATACCTCAGGAGCGTTTTTGTTCCTTAGCCTGCCACCATTTATACTTTTTGCCTAAGAACTCCGTCTTTTAACTTCGGCGTAAACTATTGCATTCGATATTGCTCAGAAATATTTGCAGCCTTTTTATTTTCTTTCTCCCCAATTAAAGAGCAGATCAGTACATCAACATGAGAATCTGGAATGACTGACTGTCGCGCAGGTGCTTTGAACTCTCCGATATTTGCTGACACTCTGGAGGCCCCGCTCCCTCCCGTCGCACGTTAGTAATCTGTCGCCTCGACTCGGTTTTTCCTCGACTCGGTGCCCTTGCTTAATGTCAAGATAAATGGAGAATGTTTTGCATACCTTAATCAAGCAGTGTATGTTAGACTTGGCTAACATTCGACAAGTATATACAGTATTTACCTATCAGTTAAATATATTTATTAAGAATGCGCCAAAACAATTAAATGGTAATTTAAAAAACAATTAGTCAACAATGGTGCTTTTTTGCCCGAAATTTTTTTAAAAACAACCAAAAAATTTTATTACGCTTCAAACAATGAAGTGTAAAATCCGCCCCAAAAACACTACAATTTTGTCAACAGTTTTATAGCAAACATAAATATCATGAGGGATATCACATGTCGCAGAAATGTTCCAAAATGATATTTTTTGCCATAATCCATCTCTACAGGATTTTGCTAAGTTTTTTTTTGTGATTGTTGCAGCCAAAAACGCTTTGACTTAATACATGTTGTGATGTCACATGACGCCCAAATCTATGGTAATTTTGAAAAATTGCAAGATACTCGGAATATAGCGAAGTTTGCTTGATTTTGCTTTAATTTCTGCAATCGCAAAATCTCAAAATCCTGGATGGACTGCAAGTCCATGCCTACTCATGTGACTAGACCACTGTATGCAGCATAGTTAACGTTGACCACGTTAGTGCTTTTATTTTGGTGCCCCCTGAGCTCATTATGTCTGTCACTCCACACTTTTCTAGAAGAAAAGACCCAGGTGTGTGTGTGTGTGTGTGTGTGTGTGTGTGTGTGTGTGTGTGTGACATTGTATCAACATTTAAAACGCAAAAGGATTACCTTTTGAGAAACCAAGTGACCTCACCCAACCAATCGGGTCATAGTTTGGGGTGCAAAAAAAGAAAAAAACCCAACAACATGGAGGACAGTTTGCAAACGGAAAAACTCGTCTTTTTAGCGAGTGAATTTTTGAGGAGATTTACGCCACGTTAAACACGTCGCGGGACTTCACGAACACTCGATCTGCTCCATCACTCACAATACAGGATGAGGATGAATCTTGAGTGGAAATTGAAAATTGAGTGGCTCAGTGTGTGTGAATTGATTTCTGCAGGGAGAGCAGTGTGTGCTCATGTCGGTGATCACGGGAGAGGCTCAGGCAATGGTGAGAGATCTGGAGGACAAGGAAGTGGTGGAGCTCTGCATGACCGTCCTCAGGGAACTCTACAAGGAGCAGGTGAGCTGATCAGGAGAAGTATACGGCCCTTTAGTTATGGGCAAAATGTAAACCACACAAACTATTATTGAGAAAAATGCATTGAGGGGCAAAAAAAGTAATTGAAAACTTATTTTGTGGACTATACTATTTGTATGTGTGTGTGAGTAAATGGCAAGACTTTATTTAGAAGAGGCTTTAGTGTGTGTAATGTGATGTTTCCAGGAGGTTCCAGACCCACTGAAGTACTTTGTGACTCGTTGGAGTAAAGACCAGTGGTCTCAGATGTCCTACAGCTTCGTGAAGACAGGCGGCAGCGGGGAGGCCTATGACATCATCGCCGAAGACGTGCAAGGGAAGATCTACTTCGCTGGCGAGGTGAGAAAATATCAGGTGAAAATCAGCAATGATAATCTGATCGGCGATCGTTGTTCTTGCGCTCAAAGCTCATAGAGTCGGGATAACAATATAGAATAAACAGTGGAGCAGCTTTGGGGGCTTGGGGCAGGGTCATTTGATTTCATTGCCACGACGACAAAGTCTAGGAAAGCATGGCCGTGAAAGAGATTTAGTGTTATATGGAAAGATGCTAAGACCGTTCACTTGGTACCACCCGAGGTACCAAGAGAGCTGGCTCTTGGGTCAGTTCCCACTCTCTTATAGTGCAGAGATGCTGTCGGTCCCAAACCAATAACTGGTGACATCTCGGGCTTGATGGCAGAGCTGTTTTATCACCATGGCAACAATTCAAGATGGCCGTCTCAATAAAATTATACCAGATGTAACTGTGAGTTCAAGTAGTCCTGGGAAGTTCGTATTTATGAGTTGGGAAGTCGCATTTATGACATCAGGTGCGTTTTTAAGTCACTTTGGTAGGAGCAAGATGGCGGTGTACCTTTGCTTGATTAACTACAGAAAAATACAACAAGCCTACTTCTAGAAATTCAAGAACAAAGAATGCACACCAGGCATGTTTTGCTTTGCTTTTTATGTTTTCAGTCAATTTATGAAGCCACTGTGAACCTAAACTTGACATATAATATCATAAATATACAGTATCTCACAAAAGTAAGTACACCCCTCACATTTGTGTAAATATTTGATTATATATTTTCATGTGACAACACTGAAGAAATGGCACTTTGCTACAATGTAAAGTAGTGAGTGTACAGCTTGTGTAACAGTGTAAATTTACTGTCCCCTCAAAATAACTCAACACACAGTCATTAATGTCTAAACCACTGGGAACTAAAGTGAGTAAACCCCTAAGTGAAAATGTCCAAATATGGCCCAATTACCCATTTTCACTCCCTGTTGTCATGTGACTTGTTAGTGTTATAAGGTCTCCGGTGTGAATGGGGAGCAGGTGTGTTAAATATGGTCCTCGTCACTGATTTATTTTCTTACAACAGCCCCACCATGTGTTTAATCCAACTGTGAGTATGTTTATATGGACAGCAGTAATCTAATTATTGACCGTATTATTCTGAATAAGACAATATTGTGATTAATGTGTTTAGATGAGTCACTATTAGAATATTCCTTTCATGTTCCCAGTTTACATGTTATAGAATGTAGATCGATTAACAGCACGTCATTATGTCCACACGCCACGCCGTCCGACGTTCCCTCCAGAATTTCACGTATCGACATACAGTTCGTCTTCATACACAGATTTGGGTCTTTTTTATTTTTAATTTATGAAATCTTTGAATGCAGTTAATGATTTGACATGTTATATGTGCAAATAGATGACTGTTTGAAGCCATGGGCTGTTTCTGAAATCTACTTGCCTACTATGTAGCTGGGATACGTGTATTTCTCCTACTATATACGTGTATTTCTCCTACTATATAGCAGGTAAGTATGTGGTTTTGGACGCATCCGTGCTCTCTTGATTGCAGTCAAACGGTTGAGCACTGCTGTGTGTGTACGCGTCCTGTCGCAAAATGCGGTGAAAACTCCCACACGCCGGTAATAGTGTGATTTAAGGTGTTTACATGTTTGTAATACACTTTGATAATGCGACTAAAATAGGATAACTCCACATGTCTTAATTTAATTTGTGTCTGAATTGGGTTAAAATCTGATTATTGTTGTCTACGTACTGTGTGTCTCAAGTATTAACTTTTTTCCGTTCATTTGGGTCTGTCATCTTCCAGGCCACAAACCGACACTTTCCTCAGACGGTAACCGGCGCGTATCTGAGTGGTGTACGAGAGGCGAGTAAGATCACAGCACTGTGATGCAATCCAAAGGACCGGGATGTTCAAACCGAGCTTCCATGACTCCTCTACAGCAGGCGTTTCAAATTCCAATCAGGAACTGTTACGGGTGTGACAATATTTATTACTGTAGCAAGATTGCACGCAATATAATGTACCACATGTACATTACCCCATGGCGTCGTCATCTACGGAGACTTGGAGAAAATAAGATGACTTTTGTTCAATTTCTGAAAAATGACCTGTTTGATGTCATGGAACTTTTCGTTATTTGGTGAGAATTTTCTCAGTGTTTCACTCTTCTCCAACTTGCATCGTTTTGTGTTTTTGTGTGTCATTACTGAGTAAAAGTGTCCGCACAAATTACACTTCAGTTTTCACATTAAACAAAACGGAAATATTCCTCCTGAAGGAAAACATAAACAATTTTGCTCGCACTTATATAACGTAACATAACCCAGTCAAGCATTTAAACACATTTTATTTGTGTAAGAACTGATTTAGTAAGTTATGCAATTGTAACAGCATTGTCTGTTGTAATGAGTGGAATCTTTCTGCGTGCATTGATCTAGACAATGTACTGTACTTGCTCTAAAAATAACTGACTTGTGTAATTTCTGTATGAACAAAATTGTAATATATACATACTGTGAATTATACTGGTATTTGTTTTGACCTTTTTTTTTTTTTTTTTTTTTACATAAATTATCTGCACAAACCAAAACACTTTGATTTATTTGTCTGATTTTGCTTTCACATGTGTGTTACATTGGCACCTTATATTAAACAGCAGGTGAACAGTCAGTTCTCGAAGTTGATGTTTTGGAAGCAGGAAAACTTGTCAAGCTGACCAAAGAATCTAAGAGATTTTGACAAGGGTCAAATTATAATGACTAGACGACTGCATCAGAGCATCTCCAAAACAGGTCCTGTGAGGTGTTCTGGTTAGTACCTATTAAAAGTGATCCAAGGAAGGACACCCGCTGAACCGGTGAGAAGGTTATGGTCACCCAAGTCTTGTTGATGCGTGACTTGCCTGACTTGTCTGATCCGACAGAAGAGCTACTGTCGCACAAACTGCTCAAAATGTCAATGCTGCAGCATTAAGTTAACGCCACACACCTTGTGTCTCCGCGTGGAGTCCATGCTTGGACGGGTCAGAGATGTTTGGGTGGCCCAAATAGGACCTACACAATATCAGGTAGGTGGTTTTAATGTTATGGCTGATCGGTGTGTATCTGCGCAAATGTTGCGCATTTGTAACGTGCACGAAGGCGTCCTTTGAATGTCTGGCGGCGTCGTTTGTGTGGATTATGCGTCAACCTTTCTGTCCTGGTTATGGACACGCTTATGATTCATGCGATTATATGTAGACAATAAATTAGCATTTAAAAACAAATTAGAGATATGTTTTTTTTAAAGAAGTAGCGCTAGAATTGAGTGCTGCTTCTGTACGGAGCGAAGTAGCTAGCTTAGCTTCCTGCATTCAGGCCTAATTGTGAGCTTGGCACGTTTTAGGAAGCAACCTTGGGGATAGAAATCAGTGTTTATTTACATGTTGTGTCATTTTGAGTTAAGTCGGTTAATTTGCTTTGAAATTATATAGTGAGGTTCTGCAAACATGTTGAATGACCTGAGCATTGGATGATGATGATGATGACCTGCTAATTTAGACACTGATCTCTGAAGGCTTTATCCTGAAGGTCCACCTTCCTCTGAGCTGAAGTTTTATCTCCTAGAACAGCAGCAAACATGACTGGAATCCAATCCAGAGATGGTAAAAGAGCTCACACGCTTGTTTTCAGGTATCACATTATGTTTAAACTCTGATTGTTGTGTGTGTTTGTGTGAATAGAGTCGGTTGGAGACAGTTCTGATGATGAACCTCTGAGTAAAATGGTGAAACCTGGGAAGAAGTGTCCAGAAGATGCACGTAAGACTGGAGCAGTCTCTTGTACACTTTGATCATGGATTATTTTGTCCACTTTAATAAATATTACAAAGGTGTGCCATATTCTGATTATCAGTTGTAATTTTATCACTAACTGAACCTGTGTTTTCAGCTTCGGATATCATGGAAGATGCTTCACCAAAGAAAACCCTTAAAGAGCCGACCTCCGCTGCGGATGGTAAAAAAAAAAAAACCAAACAAACAATTTCTCTAAATTTAAGGATCACATGTGTGCATACTTTTGAGATCTACAATTAGTTCCAGAATCCCAGGTTTTCCTCAGGGTTCTCCAGTTTCCTCCCAGGTCCCGCAAAACAGTAGGTGGATTGGCTAATATAAATGGCCCTTAGGTGTGAATGATTGTGAATAACATGTATATGGACTTCTTTTATCGCTGTCATCTTCATTTGCCATTTAAGCATAAATTATTCCTAACATATCTGCTTCAAGTCTGTTCTTTACAAACTGTTGAACGTATTCTTTGAACGGGTGGCTGTGGCTCAGTCGGTAGAGCGGGTTGTCCACTAATCCACTAATTGTAGGGTTGGTGGTTTGAATCCCGGCCCAGGTGATCCCATGCCGAAGTGTCCTTGGGCAAGACACTGAACCCTAAGTTGCCCCCGATGGCAAGTTAGCACCTTGCATGGCAGCTCTGCTACCATTGGTGTGTGTGTGTGCTCTCATTTGTAAGTCGCTTTGGATAAAAGCGTCTGCTAAATGAATAAATGTAATGTAAATGTATTGATTTTTTTGAGTAAAAGTTAAAATCATGGGGTGTTAAAAATATTGTATTGTTTTTCAGTGGGACAGATGGGTAGATGAGCGCGTCTGAGCGAGACGGATGGGTAGATGGGCGCGTCTGAGCGAGACGGATGGGTAGATGGGCGCGTCTGAGCGAGACGGATGACTAGATGGGCGCGCCTGAGCGAGACGGATGACTAGATGGGCGCGCCAGAGCGGGTCGGATGGGCAGATGGGCGCGCCAGAGCGGGACGGATGGGCAGATGGGCGCGCCAGAGCGGGACGGATGGGCAGATGGGCGCGCCTGAGCGGGACAGAATGAAGTTAAAACCATGGGGCAATCGATTTTTTTTCCTCCAAAGATGTGTGCTGTTCCGTTACTAGAAGAAGTGATTATCTTTTGTTCATACTAGAAATCAGGTAATTTCTGAGTTTGACTTTTTGTTAACTTTGTTTTTGTATTTGGACTTGGAGTAAAACTGAAACATTTCTACTGGGAAATAAACATGTGGAGTTATAAATTATGAGACTAATGTTTAATCATACAGCCTGTAAATGCCCCCCCCCAGAGTGCCCTGGACACAGCTCTGATGAAGAGCCTCTGAGCAAACTGATTGAATCAAAGGGGGCGAAGCGCTCAAGTAAACAAAAAGAGACTGGTGAGCATCAGATCAGTTCATTTACATTTTTATATTGTACTTTTTAAAATTGGTTAATTACCCAAAATAATCACTGGAGAGTATCCGGTAGCAATTACAGACCTTCCTGATGAGATCACTTGTTAATCAAAATAATATGGTGGGGGTGTCTCAGTGGGTCAGATGGGCGTGTCTGAGAGGGATGGATGGGCGAGTCTGAGAGGGATGGATGGGCAAGTCTTTGGGTGGGATGGACTGATGGATGGACGTGTCTTTGGGTAGGTCAGAAGCATGGATGGGTGTGTCTTTGGGTGGGACTGATTTTGTAATATTCATTCCTATCCATATTATTACTGAGAAGGGGATCTGATGCCCTAATAAAATTAAATAAAAGACTCAAGGTTGGGTGTTCTTAAAAAAGTATACCTGTATAGAGTATATAAAAGCTTAAATATGTTTCCTCAGGTCTATCAGAAAGGTAGATAAAAATGACACATTTCAATTCTGTGCCATTTCTACTCTGGTGCCTAAGAGTCAGACATGGCTGACTAGAAAATAATGAAAAGCCTGTCAGATTATATAACTGAAAGTCTTTTGATCCTTTTGATCATTTTCCTGTTATTCTATATATTAACACATACTTTTTGAACATTTCTGTTGTGGGTGATAATAAAAGTTACACATCAAATGTCATGTTGGTTTCATCATTTCAAAGCAAGGGTGCTCAAACTTTTGCACTCCACTATTTATCATTTGAAAAAATATTAGCTGCAGGGAAGCAGTCAGATTCTGAAGATGATCAGCCGCTGAAGATGATCATCAAGAAGAAGAAACAGAAGGCTGACACAGAAGAGCCTGAAGGTGTGTGTTTTGCACTTATCGACTTATATTCACTCATTCACTGACTCCCTAATTCACTCACTCATAGATTCATTTACTGACTCACTTAGTGACTGAATCACTGACTCATTCGCTTATCAGCTTTTATACTCACTCATTCATACACTGACTCACTCACTGACTCATTCATTTAACGCCTCTTATATTCACTCATTCATACTCTGTCTCACTCATTCACTCAATCTCTGACTCATTCACTTATCAGCTCTTATACTCACTCATTCATACACTGACTCACTCACTGACTCATTCATTTAACGCCTCTTATATTCACTCATTCATACTCTGTCTCACTCATTCACTCAATCTCTGACTCATTCACTTATCAGCTCTTATACTCACTCATTCATACACTGACTCACTCACTGACTCATTCATTTAACGCCTCTTATATTCACTCATTCATACTCTGTCTCACTCATTCACTCAATCGCTGACTCATTCACTTAGCTTTTATTCTCACTCATTCATGCACTGACTCACTCATTTACTGACTCAGTGGCGGAATCACTGGCTGATTCACTTATCCGCTCTTATACTCACTCATTCATACACTGACTCACTCATTCACTCGCTCACTGACTCATTCAGTTATATTCACTCATTCATACACTGACTCACTCATTCACTCGCTCACTGACTCATTCAGTTATATTCACTCATTCATACACTGGCTCACTCATTCACTCAATCAGTGACTCATTCACTTATCAGCTTTTATACTCACTCATTCATGCACTGATTCATTCACTCACTCACAGACTCATTTACTCACCAACTCATTTACTGACTCAGTGGCTGATTCACTTATCGGCTCATGTACTTATTCATTCATACACTGACTCACTCATTCACTGACTCAGACTCATTTACTGACTCACTTAGTGACTGAATTACTCAATCTTTACACACTCACTGATTGATTCATTCACTTACTTATTCACTCTCTCAGTAATTCACTCACTCACTTCCCCCTTGCTAATTATTCCCTCATTCACTTTCTCCCAACACTCACTTCTTCAATTCCTCCCTCTGCATTAACTTGGTCATTCCTTCAAATATTACCTGCCTCTCTTAGAGCCTCCTCCGGTTACTCAAATAGCATTTAAAAACAGGCTTTGATTGTCTAATTAATAAACATTCAATTCATCCTGCCCGATATTCATTTTAAACCTGTGTACTACAGTGACGTTGTCGAGATGAGCACATAAACATGAGAGAGTACTCTGTAACAGCGATGCTTTGCATCACCGTCACTCCTTAATCTTAAATATAAAATGATCTGTGAGTAATAGAATTGCTTCTCTGTTTATAGATGCCAAGAAGACCAGAAGCCCAAAAAAGCGTAAAGCTGTGACGAAGGCCTCAAAGCTCAGAGATTCATCACCCTCGCCATCGCCGTCGCCAGTGAAGGCCACACAGAGAAGAGGACAAAAAGGTAACGATCATGAGTCCTGCTCTGTCATTGCGGAGCCTTTTGCAGTCCGGTTTAACTGATTTAAATGTACACACGATGTTATTTGTTACTGATAAACCTTCTGCTCGCCCTCAAAACTGGGAGGTATAACAACCTTAATAAATCCTTCATACCTGAAGTCAGTTTGCTTTTCCACAGTTTGATTTCTGAATGAAAATGCTACAGGTCTGGAACCAAGAACCAGTAACGTCAGGGGTTTGGGAGGCGGCGTCATGACTTTTTAACATTTTGTCGCCAGCTCAAGCATCTCGGTTATGAGAAATAATAGTTAGATGCGATTAAAACATGTATTATATTTTGTAGTTTGTCGTGATGTCTCTGTGCTGTGTAAAGACACTGAAAGATGTAAGGTTTTGGATTTTCGAAATGGTGTAAACGCAGGCCGATTATTAAAAGCAGCTGCCGGTTTATCCCGCATTAGCATATAAAGTGCTGTCTGGAGATTTTTCTCGCTCTTAAATAAATTACAAAACCTGATTGATGATTGGGAATCAAAAGCATCAGTTTGTTCTGAACTTCATCCCACTGAGGCAGTGGACCAACACGCTTGGAGGACCGCGCTCTCTGCCCTCTTCCACCTACATGAGCTCACAGATTACCCATGATTGGCTATTGCTGCTGTGATTGACAGATGAGAGAAAGTAACGCCATCCCTCCTCCCAGACAGCACGGCCGGTTTTGTCGGTTGTCGTAGCTCCCGGTTAATGATGGCTGCAGCGCTGTTGGGATTTGAACTCGCAATCTCCAAACAATAGTGCGAACGCTTTTCTTTTCAATCATTTTCATTTATTTACTTTATCCAAAGTTGCTTAAATATCCAGCCCAAGCTCCGTTAAAGGAGCCGATAATACTAATACCAAACAATGACATGGCATTGGAATAAACGCCCCGTCAACTCTGAATTTCTAGTCTGGAAGGTCTCCTGAACCTCAGCGAGTGACGTCGAACCAAAACGACTGCTCACAGGGTCAACAGTAAACAAAGTAGCACTTGGTTCCTTTACTACTATTCTCTTTAGATCCGTTAAGCTTCAACTTCCCAATTTCAAGTTAATTTGAACATGCGGTGGCGGTGTGGTGCTGGGACGAGTGTAGCAGGTGAAGCGTTGTACGCAAGTGTATTGTAAAGATGAAACCTTTGATTGAGATGCGCTTTTGTGTGTGTGTCTGTGTGTGTGTGTGTAAAACTCAGCACGGTTCTATAGATTATCGGACGAACATCTTGCACAGCGAAGGTTTGTTTTTCTCATAGGTAAGGACGAGTCGAAAAAGAAATCACCGGCACCTTCACCAGCAGTGAACATGACGCCTAAAAGGAGAGGTCGCGCCAAGAAAGAAGAAAAAGGTACGCGGTTGTTAGATTGTGTTTTCAGTCCCAGGTTGTGGTGAACAGCGTCGCGGGCAGAAGCAAAATGTAAAAGAACAATGTTTTATTGTTCAGTCTTTTCTTGTTTGGCAGATTATTTTATTTTCAGAAATGAAAACACAAATTTATTTGCCAAGGAGAAAAATGTTGCATTAGGCTTAATTGTTTTATAATGGTGATAATATAGTAAGAAATATGAATAAGAAATAATTATTCTTTTGCTTATCTTTTCACTTGATCTAGTAAACCATGGCAAATAATGATGACTCGAACCTATCATGATCTGATATGAGAATTATACGCTCACAAATTTGGTAACCAGAACCTGCTTGCTAGACCCCGTTTTTGTCTAGAATTTCCAGAAATGTATTCTTGGTGTTGCTTGATTAATTTCCTTGAGGTGCTTTTTAAACAGTTTTAAAGGCATTCCCACCTACGCCGGACTCTTATTGTCCGAGTCGTCCGTTTCAACAAAATATTTTTTTTGTAGATGAAAAGTTAGTTTTCTAATGAAAGAAATGAAACAATGATATTTTTGTCTACAACACCGATTTCAAACATCTAATCACACACCTTCAGATCCAAAGGTTTTTAAGATCATGAAACATTTCAGTCGAGTGTCCACAAAGTTTTGACCGGTAGTGTGTATTCATAAATCCTGTCATTTTTAATATCATTAAAATTATAGAGATGTAGAATTCATATTGTACATAGATTATAATGTTCTGGGCTATTTTAATGAAATGAATGAAAATGGATATACAGTGCCTTGCGAAAGTATTCGGCCCCCTTGAACTGTTCGACCTTTTGCCACATTTCAGGCCTCAAACATAAAGATATAAAACTGTAATTTTTTGTGAAGAATCAACTACAGG
>JAFFST010006098.1:16134-31013 GCA_022414735.1 Noturus placidus
TGACCGAAAGAACTAGATTGCGGGTACAAGCGGCCGAAATGGGTTTTCTCAGGAGGGTGGCTGGCCTCTCCCTTAAGGATAGGGCGAGAAGCTCGGCTATCCGAGAGGGACTCAGAGTCGAGCCGCTGCTCCTTTGCGTTAAAAGGAGTCAGTTGAGGTGGTTCGGGCACCTGGTAAGGATGCCCCCTGGGCGCCTCCCTAGGGAGGTATTACCCCCGCGACCCGATTACGGATAAGCGGTTGAGGATGGATGGATGGATGGATGTTTCTGAACCAAAAATATTTGAGTGGTGCCCTTTTTCTTCCGTCTGCTGTTTACATTCCTGATTTGTATTAGGACGAACCCGAGGTTTGTCTTCTCGAAACCGGTTTCTGGGTTTTTTTCTGTTTTGCTTTATTTTGCATTTCATTTTTGTTTTCTTAGAAATTGCCCAGGCCATGGCTATACCTGAGGATTAGCGTTGAGTTTCCACCGAGCACACTGTTTAGAACAGGATATGGTTTAGAAAACTGCTGTGGCTGTAGTGTTAGGAGAGCCGTTCTGCGTGTTGCAGTAAATCCTGCTCAGGTATTTTGATCAGTAAAAAAAAGGTCAGCCCTGAAATGCAGGATTGTGGAGTGTTAGATTTCACCTCCGTGGTTCCCTCTAGTGGTCAATGTAGGCAGTCATACAATTTATCCAAGGTGAGGTGGAATCCAAGCCAAATAGTTCAGGCTCAAAAGTGTAGTTAGCAGTCCTGAGATTTGACCTCACAACCTCCTGGTCACAGAAACAAAATCTTAACCGCTGTCTGATAGATTTATGACTAGCATGACGAATCTCCTGCAATGCACTGTTTCCTTGCTCTTTCCGAGGGTAGGCTGTATGATGTTGGGCAGGAGGAGGCGTTCAGGACGGAGCTGCTGATGTCCAGGCCGGAGGAAGGGATACGGAGACTGCCGACCCAACTCTCCCGCTCCAGCCTTTATGCCGGAGGAGAGCCACGTACTTCCATTAATGACCTACAGGAGGCGATGAAGAGCAGCACGATGGACATCAGCAGCCTGCAGAGTCGCAAAGCCAAGGTGAGTGATGGGTCACAGGGCGTGTCTAGGCGTGCGCGTTTGTGCGTGTGAAACTTTTGCATTAACCTTAATCATAAAATCTATTTATCCAAATATTTATTAACTTGTTTTTTGTTTATTTGTCTTGTTTACCTATTTATTTGCTGAGTAATATTTCAACTTATTTATTTACTCAGTAACCTTTTTACTCAGTAATAGTGCATGAAATTATTTATTTGCTCATTAATTTATTAACCCATGTATTTGTTTTTGTTTCTTTCCTTTTTATTTATTTATTTATTCAGTTATCAGCCAAATAATTTATTTTCGTTTTTTTTAATTACTTATATTTATTAACCCAGTTTACTCTAACTTGTGCATTTACAAACGCGCTTAATTATTTAATCATTTAATTATTTCTTTCTTTATTCGTTTATTTTAAAATAGTTTTTGTTTAGATGTATAAACTTTTCTTAAGTGTATTTATTGCGCAATAAATCAGTCATAAAATTCGTAACTGCATTCTTATTATATGGCATTATGTTTCATGTTTTTTTTTTTTTTTGTTTTTTGTTTTTTAGTTCACTTCAATGTGTGTGTGTGAGTGAGAGAGTGAGGTCAGACTTTATTTTATTATTTAAATTCCTATATTATCCTTGCTGTCTCTGTAGAATTTTTTCGGTCCTGAGTTTGCGAAGATGTCTACTGAGCCCTGTGTGGTTCTGAATGTTCCCTCTTCCATAATGGTAAGGCACATATATTTGCATGTCCCGCCTTTGTGATGTTGATCTTATTGGTGGAGGTGTTATTGGCCTTCCCTCTGAACGCAGTGTGTGTGTGTGTGTGTGTGTGTGTGTGTAGAATAAGCGCGGGAAGGTGGAGGAGAGTCAGCGGAAGGTGTTTGTTGTGGTGCTGAATGGTCAGAAGCTGGAGGTCAGCTGTGACGTGAAGGCAGTGTGTAAGGACGTTTTGGACATGGTGATCGCACACATGGGTCTGGTGGAGCATCACCTCTTCGGCCTGGCTTACCTTAAAGGTGAGACATCACATGTTGTGTGTGTTTTCCTTTATCCTGAATCCCTTGCAAGTGATTTAAAATTAAATTGATTGACGTTGCTTTAATGTAATAATATACATATAGAGAAACGTTTCTGTGCTTCCGAGTTGAACTGGAGAGACAGTAGATTTTGTTTACTCCTGGATCCACTTAATTTGATCGCATTGGTAATTATAATGTTATTAATTCCAGACATCAGGGCTTGTGTTCCCCAGATACTTACTAATAACCAAATAACAAATTCCTAATGGATTTGCCTTTGCATCAGGATCACCAATGTCTTCAGTTAAAGCCAGATATGCATTTACTCCTTTAACTACGCTACATTAGTGTAGGGAAATATCATGCGTGACCTGCGTTACTAGGAATAAATTGAGAAATATATATAAAATTATTTTTTTTTATTTGCATTTAGATGCTGTTTTTAACAACATGGCCGATAGAAGTGACTACACTTTCATCTCCATCAAGATTTCAGGATTTCGCCTCCTTCTTGTAAAAAGTTTTGCATGGGCTTTATTTGCATATTTAAACCTGATTGGCTCTCAGACTGTATGATGCGTCAGCACTTCTGTTTCTAATGCTAATTTGGTCTTTCTGATCGGATGTGTGTTTCCTGTTTTCTTTGAAATCGACACGAAGGATTAAACATAAACACGTATAAAGTTGTATGCAATTTTTCTGTTCTTTAACTTCATATGCAAATTAGGGCAGGACAATATGAACATGTAATATCAATATGCAATAATACTGTGATAAATTGCATCACAATTACTCGTGTGTGTATGTATGTATGTGTGTGTATATATATATATATATAACATTACACACACACGGCATGGTGTGTTAGCTTTTACTTAATTTTTCCGGTTTGTTTCTCTAGACGACGAGTTCTTCTTCATCGAGTCCGAAGGCAAGATCTCGAAGGTGGCACCGGACGGCTGGAAAGAGGATCCAAAGAAGAGGAAAACAGAGATCAACTTTACTTTATTCCTGCGCATCAAGTTCTTCCACGATGATGTCAGCTTCATCCAGTAGGTCATGCGTTTGGACAGGAGTTATTAGCCAAAGCGTTCACTCTTTTGTTTATAAATAAATGAGTACAGGACTTTCTCATGTTTTGTCTTGGCTTTAGTTCAAGTTTTATGCAGAATATTTTTTACAAAATGGCTGCTGAGTGCCTTTATATTATCGTGAAGGTTCTGGGATGGCGATCATAGCGTTGCATATAACACAAAAGATAAGAGAGATGTTTCCTCCTCTGGGGTTATTAAATGGAATTAAATAATTGTCTTTTTTTTTTTTAAAGTGGAGCTTTTAAAAATGAAACAGTTAGTAAAAGAACCTTAAAATATCTTATAAAATATTTCATAAATAGGACAAGAACATTACATATTAAACATATAATGATGGTAATCGATTAAGCCTATTACTTTATTTTATTTCAATTGCAGATGATCTGCTGTCTGTCACTATAGATTTATTTTTTTTCTATAGCAGTACATGCTTGGATTCCTCTGATCAAAATTATTGGCACCCAACCCCAGTTCTGAGTTTTAACTTAAAGCTTGCTTATATCTTTCCATTTATTTTCCACACATGCTGAATTCTTCTTGTTTGGTTTTACTAAGGCACCCCATGACCAAGCACCAGTACTACTTGCAGTTGCGGAAGGATATTTTGGAGGAGCGAATGCGTTGCAACATGGAGAACGCCATGATTTTGGCGTCTCTGGCGCTACAGGCTGAGATCGGCGACTACCAGCCTGAGGTAGAAACTTTCAGTTTGAAACTTTCAAAGTGAGCAACAATCTGATGTACTCATCACGAGTGTTCAATAGTTTTCCACATCTTGTTTGGGAATATCAGGCTTTTTATTGAAAGGGATTAAATCATGCTTGTCTTCACGGTTTCTCTCAGCTCCATGGAAAGACATATTTCAGGACAGAACATTACCTTCCTGCTAATATTATGGAGAAGCTGGACCAAAGCTCCATGAAAGAGGAGCTCTCCAGACTGCACAGCAACTACTACGGAGCCAAAGAGGACGAGGCCGAGTTCGAGTTCCTTAAGGTGTGTGTGTGTCCTTCCTCAAAGGTCTCTCGTGTCCCTCAGTGAACTGTATTAGTTTCAATATACTGTTCTACACTATATTAATATTTATCCCACACCGCTGTTGAATTCTCGTTCTGATTGGTCAGAAGGTGTTGTTTCGTTTTCAATAACAGCAGCTCTGACAGCAGCGTATTTGCAAATCAAAGGTTTATATGAACTCACTGGTTTTAATACGATAACGTTTCCATAGTAACGGCTCATTCATGAAATTTTTACATTAAACTTATCTATAAAGGGATTAAAAAAAACAAAGAATGAAGTCATTAAATAAAAACTATTTTTGTCGTAGTCGAAAAAATTCTGTGGATTAAAGGAAGAGGAATAAAACACTTCAGGGAATGCTGTTATAGGAAAATAGTCAGCTTCAGTGCCGTAACAGGAACTCCGCTTCATCACACCTCCATATTGTTGATTATTTTTCTAGAACAGAACGACGCTGCGTTTTTTAATTCTTACATAAACATGAACACATAATCTCTGATGCGGCTATTAGTCCAGGAAGTGCAGTGTTTCTTTTGTGCTTAATGTGGCGCATAAAATGAGTTGCGGTTAGTAAGGAATTGTGCTGATGTGCTTTTTATTTTATTTATTTATTTATTTATTTATTTATTTTAGCTCCGATCGACTTCAGTGTGTTCTTGCGTGAGAGTTTTAATGATTGAAAACCCAAATCTTTCCATTGGAGCCAGTTTGGGCTCTGCGCGTGTTATTTTTTAGGCAGAACATTTCGATCAGCCGGATTTCTGTGTGCCAGTGAATCGGGAAGAACACAACTTTGTGGTTGTCTGGGTTTTTTTTTCCTCTTTCTTTCTTACTAGAAGCACGGATCAGCGTTATTGTATTGAGAGTGTAAAGAGTGCTTAGTCTTTATTTCCATCTGTTCTTCTGGCACCATACCGTTCTTCTTGATTAAAGACTGAATTAAAAACATGTACATGAGATATTAAATTACACGTTTATCTCAGAAATTGGTCAATATGTTTTTTTTTATATTTTTAAATAGGTTAGAAACTCTGACTTAGGTTAGAAACAGCTGCTTAGCTGTTAATGTTTTGGATTTGTAAAAGTTTATATAAAAGATACATGTTTTTATAGACCCCCCCCCCCTTCTCCTTTTCAGTGTTAAATCATATATTTTCTAGACATTAAATATTAACGCCTTCAGTCTTGAATGATTTCTTTCAGGATATGATATTTTTGTTGCATCACCCAATATATTTTGAACATGTGTGTATAAATGCATTTTATGGATGGAAAATAGAGACATTCAATCCTGTTTACTGTCTTGTTAAAGAGGGTTTAGGATTAGAGTGCCCTCTTGTGGCTGTGTGAATACACATACCCTCAGTGTTCTGTGGAACATTGAGGCTTTGAGTAGCACTACATCGTTCTGTTTAATTCATTATTAATTTGGATTTCTCTGATTTCATTTTTTAAGGTCCATGTTCTGCTGTTAGTTATTTCTAAATTTAAGGCCGGGGTGGGATGTGTTGGAATGGGATGAGAAGGTATGTGTTGGAATGGGTTCGAGAAGGTATGTGTTGGAATGGGATGAGAAGGGATAAAATAGGATGAGATTGTATTAGGAATGGGATGGGATGAGAAGTTATTGAATGAGAAGTGATTGAATGGGATGAGAAGGTGAGATGTGTCGGAATTCAATTTTCAATTTTATTTGTATAGCGCTTTTTTTTGGAATGGGATGAGAAGGGATGGGATGGCAAGAGAAGAGGTGGAATGGGATGTGTTGGAATGGGATGAGCTGGGATAAGATGACTTCTTATTGGGAAAGGGGTGAGAAGCGATGTGCTGGAATGGGATGAGTTGGGATATAATGGGATGAGATGGTTTTGGAAATGGGATGAGATGTGTTGCGATGGGATAAGAAGGGATGTGCTGGAATGGGATAAGAAGGGATGGATTGGGACGAGGTGTTTGAATGAGATGAGAAGGGATGTGCTGGAATGGGATGAGAAGGGATGGAATGGGATGAGAAAGGATGTGCTGAAATTGGATAAGGTATGTGCTGGAATGGGATGAGGAGGGATGGGATAAGATGAGATGGTATTGGGAATGGGATAAGATGTGTTGCGATGGGATGAGAAGCGATGTGCTGGAATGGGATGAGATTGAATGGAATGGGATGAGGTGTTGGAATGAGATGAGAAGGGATGTGCTGGAAAGGAATGGGATGAGAAAGGGATGGGATGAGATTGGATAAAATAGGATGAGATGGTATTGGAAATGGGATGAGATGGAATGGGATAAGATGTGTTGCGATGGGATGAGAATGGATGTGCTGGAATGGGATGAGACGGGATGGAATGGGATGAGGTGTTGGAATGAGATGAGAAGGGATGTGCTGGAAAGGAATGGGATGAGAAGGGATGGGATGGGATGAGATGTGATTTGAATGAGATGAGTTGGAATGGGAAGGGATGTGTTGGAATGGTATGGGATTAGAAGGGATGTGTTGGGATGGGATGAGATGGGCTGCGATGTGACGGGCTTTTGTCTGGGTGCTGTAGGTGAGTCAGCGGCTGACCGAGTATGGCGTTCACTTCCACCGTGTGCTTCCGGAGAAAAAATCTCAGACAGGAATCCAGATGGGTGTCTGCTCCAAAGGCATCCAGATCTTCGAGGTGCTGAATGGAAACCGAACACCGGCACTGAGGTTCCCCTGGAGAGAGACCAAGAAGACCTCCTTCACTGTAAGAACTTAACGTTACACACATGTAATACATGTACGACATTTATATCCTCGTGTATCTTACATGGTCTTGAACTCACAACTGCTGAACGAAAGAGAACAAAAGATAAAGGATGAATTGACTAATTACTGAAAGCCAAAGAAAAAAAATTAAAGAATTCATTTAAAAAAAGAAAGCTATAAAGAATGATTGCATGCAAAAAAAGAATGAAAGCGAGAAAAAAGGATAGGAAAGAAAGAAAGGATATTGGCATTCAGTAATTGTACACAAATAACCCGCGAGACATGAACGTTAATGACTCCCTTATTTGCTTGGCTGCTGAATAACTGACATTATACAGAAACCTGTACATTAACCTGTACATGGGCAGCTGTGGCTCAGTCGGTAGAGCGGATTGTCCACTAATCGTAGGGTTGGTGGTTCGAATCCCGGCCCGGGTGATCCCATGCCGAAGTGTCCTTGGGCAAGACACTGAACCCTAAGTTGCCCCCGATGGCAAGCTAGCACCTTGCATGGCAGCTCTGCTACCATTGGTGTGTGTGTGCTCTCATTTGTAAGTCGCTTTGGATAAAAGCGTCTGCTAAATGAATAAAAAATGAAACGAAAAATGACATTATGTAATTGTGTGTGTGTTCATTCCAGAAAAAGAAGATTTGTCTCCAAAACTCATCAGATGGGATCAAACACGTGTTCCAGACAGATAGTCAGAAGACGTGTCAGTATCTGTTCCAGCTGTGCTTAGAGCAGTACAAATTCCACCAGCAGATGAAAACACGGCAGAGCAACCAGGAGCAGCAGGAGCTCGGTACCAATGCCATCACTCATCCTTTGTACTGCTCTGTAAAATAATTTATAAACCCTAACTTACTTACAGACGTTACATCAAAATTACATCATTTTCCCCCCTTTTTCCCTTGCCATACCAGTGTAACTACAGCCCTAGCTTCTTAAAATGGCAGCATGCAGCAAGAGAAATGTTGAATATTTTGCAAAGCGTGTTTTCGTCCCTTTTCTTCCTTTGTAGAAAACTCTCCTCTGAACATGCTTCAGTACCCTGAAAGCCTTGGCAGGGCCGTTAGCCTAGCCAGCCTAGCAGCTAGCGCCACAATGAGCACCCGCTCCAACCCAGACAGCCTGAAAAGGATTTCGAGATCAGATGAGCAAGCTTTTCCCGCCTTCAGCGTGAACCCCAGCTCCAGGATGAAGAGCCGCTCTCATCACAACCTGGGCGAGCTGCCCGAGTCTCCTGAGCACCGGGGGGCGATGTTCATTTCCGTACACCAGCGCGCTAGCTCCGATACCAACTCCATCGCTGTTCACGGGCAGCAGGAGAGGTAGGGTAACACGTGAAAACAAATACATGCTAATATGAAATAACACAATGATTTTTAAAAACGGGACAAGCATAATAAGGAAAATATTATTATTCATTTGTATCTTTTATCTCTCTCTCTCTCTCTTTATATATATATATATAGAGAGAGAGAGAGATAGATAGATAGATCACACACAGAAGTTATTACATAAAAATGAGTTATATTATCAATAATGATTGATTTTCATCTCGCAGTTTATAAATTATGAATGAAATAATGAGACAGAATAGGAAAACTTTATTTTAAACCACTCTCTTCTTGTCGTCCTTCCCCGCAGTGGCTTCAGGTCCATGGGCCGTGCCGATTCTCCGAGCTGGAGCCAAAAAAACGCGAAGAAGGAATCAGACACGTCGTCCTGTGAGGAGAGTGCTGTGCCGTATGTCGAAGGTCAGCAGCCTGAAATAGTTGGGTTTAAATAACAAGTAGAACAAACTTTTGTAACTGGCGCGCCATTATTGTATATCATTACATATTCTGTAATTTGAAACATGAAAGGAAATGTGTTCCTAAAGTTTTTTAAAGAGTGTGTGTGTGTGTGTGTTCAGGCATTAGCGTGCATGGCTCTGACTTCTCATCGATAGGAATTACTGGTAAGATTTAATGCCACACACGCTTCTAAATATGGCTATGCAATCAATCACTGTGGGTGTGTGGGTGTGTGTGTGTGTGTGTTTCTGTTTTATGAATCTACAGATTCACTGAAGAAAAAGTTGGACATGTTGCCTTCCCCTGAGCGTGAAATTAAAAGCGTTAGTCTGAAGAAGGATGTGAAGTATGGCGTGGGTGAGAGTCTGTCTCTGTGTCTCTTTCTCTGTGTCTCCCTCTCTCCCTCTCTCTCTGTCTCTCTCCCTCTCTCTGTCTCTCTCCCTCTCTCTGTCTCTCTCCTCCCTCCCTCTCTCTGTCTCTCTCCCTCCCTCTCTCTCTCTCTCTCTCTGTCTCTGGAATATATGGGAAGGTGCTATATTATGTATACTGACCCTAGGATGGAAGAGGGTGTGGCACCTATGCCTGTCTGTTCTAGTGAAGAAGGCATGGCCTCTGTCAATCACAGGAAGTGTGGCCTCTATACATGTCAGTCACAGAGTATGTGTGGCTTCTGAGTTCCATTGAAGGAGGTGTGGCCCCTGTGTCTCAGTCTCATTGAAGGAGGTGTGATCTCCAGATTCTGTTGAAGGAGGTGTGGCCTTAATATCTGTCAGTCACAGCGAAGGGGGTGTGGCCTCATTTCTGGAACTTCTAGTGAAGGAGGCGTGGCCTTGCCTCTGCGAGTTCTAGTGAACAAGGCGTGGCCTCATATCTGCGAGTTTTAGTGAAGGTGTGGCATCTGTCTGCCAGTCACAGTGAAGGAGGCGTGGCCTCTGTGCCTGTCAGTGCCAAGTAATGTCTGTTTTACTTATTAAGGCTGATATCCTCCAGCTATCATGGACCCACTGTCATCTTTATCCAGACATTGAATTTTCCATGAGCATTATTTTCCATAAATAGGCTAGGCTTTTTTACATTTCTGCGGTGGCATTTGTGCATGGGCAAATTTTGCATAATGAGAGAATCAAACCGTGGAGATGTGACAGTTTTGTGTGTGTACGCGCTCCAGGCTTTCAGATCAGTGGAGGAGAGAGTGCAGGTCGAATGGATCTGGGCACCATCATCAGTTGCATCACTCCAGGGGGACCTGCTGACGTCGATGGACGCCTGAAACCAGGTGTGGATCTGTTCTGAAGAAAACGATACCAAATATCAGATCGCTGTACTTTTACACATGGTTCACTTCTATAAACATCACTGCAGTCTGACTGCACGCCAACATCACACAACCCGCTAAACACATATTTGATCACTCAGAAGTCTCAGATCTCTGAAACTAAAGAATTGTCTAACTTGACATGCAATACCAGCTTTGACCACAAGAAGTTGTTAGTGGAGATAACTGGTATGAAATGAGCATATTCTGCTACATACTCTAACAATTTAAGTGGCGTCTTTCGTGTGTGTGTGTTTGTGTGTGTGTGTTGTTGGTGTAGGTGACCGACTGCTCAAAGTGAACAATATCGGCGTTGAAGGTCTTTCTCATGGGGAAACTGTGGAGATCTTGCAGAGTTGTCCGGATGATGTCACACTGCTGGTGTCACAGCCCAAAGAGAGACTCTTTGCAGGTATCACCTTACTTCATAACGTCCCCGGACAAAAATATTTTTTTAACGTTATTTTTTTAGACAATTTGCTCAAATGGGTGCATATACAGGAAAAAGAGTATAAGTGTTACGGTAGAGCCTTGTGGAGCACCAGGTTTTATCATACCACCCTTTAAAGAGAAGAAATTTGAGGCCAGTATCGATGCTTCATTCGATGCATTTATTTATTATTATTATTATTATTTTAGATTGGTTGGTCATGTGATCATAAAGTCCATGGCAGGCTTAGGCGTGATGCTGGTTTTCTGATCTGAACATCAAACCCATCTGTCTCATAGACTCTCCTTCAGATCTTTTCCACTACAAAGACAAGTCGAGACAGGAAGTCGACGTGGATTTTTCCTCCGAGGATCTGGCTCAGACTTCCCGTCCCTTCTTCAGTAAGAACGTAGCAGGAAACGTCCCACAGGCACAACTCAACTGCATGCACCAGAAAGATGAAAGCGGGGCTGACCCCACCCCTCCAGCACTGCCCCCTAAAACCAGGAAGTCCAAAGGCCCTGATGCTCCGAAAGAGCCGCAGATCTCGGACAGAGGCGACTCGGACATGGACGAGGACACGCACTCGAGTAACCAGGACAAGCAAAAGTCTATGAAGGTAGAGATCATAGTGATTTGATTTTAGAGCGTAATGCGAATGATTTACTGTTTGTTATAGAAAGCTGATTTTTTTTTTGGAATATCACGTGTGTTTTGTATTTTGTATTTAATATTTTCAATAAATGCTCGATAAACTTGTGAAGGATGAGTCTGAAGAAATGAAATGGAGATGTTTATTTCTTAATTTTTACCTTGCTGGCTGCTTTTATTTTTACGGTCCTTCATGTTCTGTTTTAATGGCAGGAATGTGAGGTACAAACTCTAAAGTAGTTATTGAAGGTGAAAAGATGAGTATAAAAACAGACAGCAGAACTTGGTTCTACTGTCACTATTATTTAGTTATTCTATTTCATTTTACAATAAATAAATGAATACCCTGTAGCTAGGGCTGGGCAACATGACCGCAATATCATATTATGATACTTGTCTACGGACAGGTCTACGATGCACGATGTGCATCACAAAGATGATTTATTTATTTTGAATTACGTCAAATCATCCATTTAATTTGCAATTCTTAGAAATATTTAAAAAATACATCACCATACCAACGATATCTCAGATAAGTGTATCGTGAACTCCTTTATCACAATATTGATGATGTATCACACAGTTATTATGACACACTTACCCTTTTAAAAGAATAGCTTAACTAAAAGTTTATGCTGGTTTTCTTGACTTCAGTCCAAAAGCCAATCAGCTAAGCCATGTTCGCGGTCTGACATTTACTTCTTTAGATTTGCACCCAAGCTACAAGTCTAACGTGCTGTAGCTAACAAGTAACGGAAGCTTGTAGCCACCACAAACTGTATGGACTTAAACAGCTTTGTGAACTCACTCGGTGCCTTAAACGGAGAACGTCTAGCGATTGTTTTCTGACTAACACTCTAACACTGTTACTAGACAATTGAGAAACATGGAAAAGTTGACTGGAATATTAAAATGTTCGTCAAATGTGTTCAATTACTAATAAAAAAAAAAACACTAAAATTACTGTATGATTTTTTTAAGTTTACTCACTCCATACCAGCAATCCATATTCTAGTAGGAGGCGTGGGCTAAAGTTGGGAGTTCCAATTAAATTTGCATAATTCTTTTTAAATACGAACTTATTTTACTATGTTTTAAACCCGTAATGTACAGATTGTACAGATTTTACTAAGGTGAGTGATTCAAGTATGGTGGCTATCAGCTTCTAGTAATTGTGAACTACTTTAGCGTCATAGCTTGGGTGTGAAATTTTTTTATGTATATATATATATATATATAATTATACTCAGCGAAAAAAGAAACGTCCTCTCACATTCAACTGCATTTATTTCCTGCAAACTTCTTAGTGTAAATATTTGTATTAACATAAGATTAAACAACTGAGACATAAACTGAAGAAGTTTCACTGACATTTGACGAACAGAAATGGAATAATGAGTCCCTGAACGAAGCGAGGGTCGATATCAGAAGGTACAGTCAGTATCTGGTGACCTCCAGCTGCTTTAAGTACTAGAATGCAGCTCATACTCATGGACTGCACCAGATTGGTCAGTTCTTTCTGTGAGATGTTACTCCTTTCTTCCACCAAAGCATCTGCAAGTTCTCAAGCATGTCTGGGACACTTACATGTAACTTTCCACTGCGAGGACGATCAGCTGTCCTTCCTGTCTCCTTGTAGTACCGTCTTAGGTGTCTTGCATTACAGACATTGCAGTTTATTGCTCTGGCCACATCTGCAGTTCTCATGTCTCCCTGCAGCAGGCCTATGGCATGTTCACGCAGGTGAGCAGGAACCCTAGACATCTTTCTTCTGGTGTTTTTCACAGTCACTAAACAGGTCTCTTTAGTGTCCTAAATTATTGTAACTGTGACCTTGATTGCATGGTTCATTAAACAAGCATGAAAAACATAGTTCAAACCCTTTCCGATAAAAATTAGGCTTTTACAAAATTACCTCCTGAAAAAGGGACGTTTCTTTTTTTTTTTTTTTTTTGCTTCTTTTATTTCTGATTATATATATCAATTTTATTATGGCGTTTGCAGAAAAATTCCACCTCCGTGACTCTCGGCTAACTGCCTGTTTTTGCATGTTGAATGTGGATTCAGTCCGTGAATGCATGATTCTGACCTGCACAAAGATTGACACCCTGTACCCTCTGACCTCTCTCGAACCTCTGCATGCCCGCCCCCAGGCTGTGGCATTACGTGTGTGTATTTACGCAGCTCTTCTCTGTTTGCAGGACGTCTCCGTCACGGACATATTAAGTGGTAATGGCCCAGCAGTCAATAGTCTCCAGCCCGGAGAGCTATTTGACGTTGAGCTGTCCAAAATAGACAGCAGTCTGGGCATTAGTGTCACGGTACTGTTCGGAAAGGTTTTCACTCTCTCTTTACTTCTTCCTTTTTTCCCATTTTTTGTTTACGTGTGTGTGTGTGTGTGTGTATGTGTGTGTGTGTTTGCTGTGTTTCCCCTCCTCCTTAGTCCATGCTGCTTTATTTTTTGAATCTCCTCGCTTGGCTTCGGTTTTGGGGAAAAGTAGTGGCTCTCTTGGCACTTTGCATGCAGGTTTTTACAAGCATTTTGAGATGAAGTCCTCAATCTCTCTTAGCAAAAAGTCATTCCCAAACACATTGCAAACCCCGTAGCAGTACGACTGGGCGAATCAGATCCTTAACATTTACCTCCAACTCTTATTTAACACACCTGGCTCTAATATTCAGGCTCGGATTTTATCCTAAACAACAAGATTCACATCTCACTGCTGCTTTCAGCCATTTTGAGAAAGAAAACAAAACAAAAAAAAACACTACTTGCTGATTTGGTTCTAACAAGACTATTTTCTACCCAAATGCTATTATGGAACCAAATATTACTCCAAATCTACTAATGCTGTTAAATGAGATTCCTGAATTTGTGCTTTCAACATTAGAAAAATGTGCAGGTGAACACATGTGGTGGGAACACTGTTGCTAGGCAACAGGGAAACATGGACACCAAGCATAGGATGGCTAATGACTGAGTGTACATAGGGAGCTAGCAAGTAACAGTTGTCAAGACTATCAACATTTGCCTCAGATTTCTTGTTAAATTACTAAGAAAATATACCATATGACTAAAATTACACAATAAATGCATGATATTACACTAACAAACTAACAGCTAACTGATATGTTGTTTAAAGCAAGTATTGACACAGAGCATAAGCTAGTTAATGCATAATTTACTGAGGCATGATATTTAAATTTTATAAACAATAAAAACACGGTCACAGTGGAAACAAGACAAACTTGTCAAGGACATCATTTCTCAGAGATGTGATGTTAAATTACTAAGAAAAGTCATAGTATGACTAAAATTACACAGTAATTTAATTTATCAATTTGTATAGCGCTTTTTACAATGGTACATTGTCTCAAAGCAGCTTTACAGAAATATCATTTTGACAATTTTACATTTACAAGCGACTTACTAATGAGAGCACATTCACACACCAATGGTAGCAGAGCTGCCATGCAAGGTACTAGCTTGCCATTGGGGGCAACTTAGGGTTCAGTGTCTTGCCCAAGGACACTTCGGCATGGGATCACCCAGGCCGGGATTCGAACCGCCAACCCCACGGTTAGTAGATTAGTGGACAACCCGCTCTACCGCCTGAGCCACAGCCGCCCTAATTACAGTAATTACATGGTAAATACGCTAGCACCTACAGCTAACTTGTGACTCTTTTAAATTCAATTCAATTTTATTTGTATAGCGCTTTTTACAATAGACATTGTCTCAAAGCAGCTGTACA
>JAFFST010006098.1:32332-45086 GCA_022414735.1 Noturus placidus
CAGTTGAGCAGGGTCAAGGTCAGGTTTTTTAATCAGCGGTTTAATAACTGCTAATTTAAATGATTTAGGTACATAGCCAGTACTAAGGGAAGAGTTGACTATATTTAAAAGAGGTTCAGTTATTCCCTGACAAATCTGTTTAAAGAAACATGTCGGTACAGGATCGAGTATACAGGTTGATGAATTAGCTGAAGAGATTATGGAAGCTAGTTCAGTCTCACTAAGTGGAGTAAAATATTCTAAACATTGATGTGATATTGCTATATTATTATCTATAGGGCTAGTTATAACACTGTCTGATTTTAATTTATTAGCCTGAATTTCACATCTAATATTGTCCACCTTATCAGTGAAGAATTTAATGAAATCTTCACTACTATGTAATGATTGAAAGTCACCCTGTTGCTTGGCAACTGGGAAATATGGACAGAGCACAGGCTAGTTAATGACTGAGGAATGTAGAAATGAGACAAAGTTGTTATATCAATGTTTGCCTCAGATGTGATGTTAAATTACTAAGAAAGCCTTCATGACTAAAATTAAACAGGAAATACACAGCAACAATCTAGCTAGTTAGCAAACAGCCAATGGTTTGTTTGTTTGTTTTTCCTATGGACAGTAAAGGCAGACTGAATGTGGAAACAAGACAGTTATCAAGATGGATGCATGGACATTTCCTTCAGATGTGTTTTTTGAAAACATTTTGCATGACTGAAATTGTACAGTAATTACACTTAGCAATGACCGCTAACTGTGAATGACCTCATGGTTTCCATTAGAGTCCTGATTTACTTAGCTGTGAATGTGTTTTGTGTAATGAAATTAAATATTAAGGTAGCATGAGATTGGTTTCGCATCCTTGGGCGCTCAGACAAGTTTTAGCAGTGTGTTTAGAAGAAATGACACCTCTTATGACCTGCTAATTAGTTGATTAGCTAGCAAAAAAGCACAAAACTCCAACATATCAGACTCCATCCTTTCTACTATGTTTTCTTTTTCATATCAAACAACATTTTTTAAGCATTAATCGCTTTTTTAAGAGTAAATTCTACCAAGAAATCATCTATCAGACATTAGCATTTGAGCTGCGGTTCTTTTATCCACTCTTGTTTATCAGGTGTGTTGAATAAGGATTGAACCTGAAATGTGAAGGTGTTTACCCTGAAGCAGCACCACGGTCTATGTCTTAGAGTATACACTACATTAATATTTTTTTTATTTTATTTTATTTTATTTTATTTATTTATTTTTACAGGGGGTATTGCTAAGTGGTAGTGGTGATGCATTAGAAGTTCACTGTCGCAGTTTGCTGCAGTGTGATTTCTGACCTGGAGTGGTTTTCACGTGCTTTGCGTTACCTTTCAATCCATATCCAAATGATACAGTTGTAATCATGATATTACTGTTCAATCTGAGCGCAATAAACATCCTACATTCTTCACAAATGAATAAATGAGCTGGTTTTACTTGGCATTGCCTTAGATTTTGATCCACATAATGATTGAATCTATAATATTCGCATTATTTTATTTATTTTTTTTTTAAATATACCGTTTGTGTAATGTGTATGAAGCCCCATTCTAACAGCTGCCCAGTAGAAACGGCTCAAATCCAATCAGAACCTGTATCAGAAACTCTGGCTAGCCAAACCCACCTAGATTAGATTAGATTAGATTGTACGGGGTTAGCAGAAGTGTGTTAACGGCTGTGTTGCGTGATCCAGGGCGGCTCCAATACGTCGCTGAGGCACGGTGGGATCTACGTCAAAGGGATCGTTCCTAAAGGTGCAGCCGAGTTGGATGGGAGGATCAAGAAAGGTAAAGAATTACATTATGCATTAGTATTTAAAGTAATTACGATTGCAGTCCATGTTTTGTTTTTTTGTTTTTTTTCTTTTTGTTTTTTGTTTCTTCACACTTTAATCTTGCTCTGTAACAGGTGACCCCACCCGCAAACATAAACATTCAAGAAATTCTTTATGTGGACAGGAAATGGACAATTTCACAAATATAGCACGTGAGTTTTGTGTGTGATTTCAGGAGACCGTGTGGTGGCTGTGAATGGGAGAGGTCTGGAAGGAGCCACTCATAAGGAGGCGGTGGAAGCTCTGAGAGACACGGAACAGGTGAGTAACGCTTTAGAATCAGCTGCTTTCACTAGCTGTGTAAGATATTAATACACTACAGATTGTGCTGTTATCCGAAAATAATGTTAATATAGTGTGTCGTTAGCGTATTTTGCTTTATACCACAGCGATTTGCCAACAATTTCAATATTCAGCGTGTTAACGAACACGTCGCTCATTTTAAAGGGTTTATATTCTGGTTTAAATTCGAGAGAAAAGTTGGTGTTTTCACCTACGTTATAGCGGAGATAAACAATCCATCCCTCACCACACACACAGTCTTGCACACTCACTCACACACTTCCATAAATGTTAAACAAATGACTTCTAACAAAAAAAACTTCACCATATCAACAATTATAAGAATTACTTTGTTAAATGACCCGTTTCTCCAATTATTAGTCTTGGATTATGTGGAACCCCCGCTGTACGTACAAGTCCCTGTGTATGAGTTGTTGCTATAGAAAGAATGACGTATCAAAACAAGCGTGTTATTATTAACGTATCGTTCATGTTACAGCCTGAACTAGCTGTGCTGTTATACGAAAACAAAATTTACTGCTGGAAAGATTAGACCATTCCATGTTCCCTGTACTTTCTTACCTTCTCTCACTCTCTCTTCTTTTTTTTTTTCTTGTTCTTTCTTTCAGGTGGTCCATCTGTTGTTGGAGAGAGGACAGCTCCCAGAGGACAGAGTTCACGCTCCACTCACCCCTCAAGGCACTTCAATGGTCCGAGACCCCAAACCTCAACTTCGGAGTGTAGTGAGAAAACCGGAGTACAGCTTCATCACGCCAGGTACACTGTATGGCTTTGTGTGTGTGTTTCTATTAATAGAATTTATTTCTGAATGTCGGACACCACCACTTCTTTTTCACACAAACGCAGACGTACGAACCTCGTGTGTGTGTGTGTGTGTTTCCCTCCTGTAGATAACGTGTTTGACGTGCGCTTGCTGAAGAACACCTCTGGTCTCGGGTTCAGCTTCAGCCGTGAGGAGAATGTTCCGGACGAGCCGCTCGGTACCAGCATGGTCCGGGTCAAGAAGCTGTTCCCCGGCCAGCCGGCTGCTGAGAGCGGTCTGATTCGAGTGGGCGACGTCATTCTTCGTGTCAATCAAACTCCACTTAAAGGGCTCACGCAACATGTACGTTATACCGTATTTAACGCATCCTTCTTCTCTCTTTTCCACCGGGTTTAAATACCATCACCATCTAAAGAGGGTTACAAAAACGTAATTATATAAAGTTTGTTCAACATCCAATCACAATAACTTTTGCATGGTTAAAGATTTACTTTGTCCACTAGGTAGCACTGCACCAGAATATATTTCAATGCATTAAAAAAAAAACACCCTATCAGGTCATAACCACAGACCACAGTAACCTCACCACTTTGTTCTGTTATCTAGTTACATAGCAAGCTGGATCGACTCAACATTTCCAAATCTCTATCTAACACAAGCGTCTCTGTGTGTTTCAGGAGGTGATCTCTGCTTTAAGAGGGACGGGTCAGGAAGTGACGTTGCTACTTTGCAGGCCCGAAACAGGAGTTCTTCCTGACATGGCTTCTTCTAGCCAAGTACAAAAAATTGCATCCTTATACACTGGATTTAATATTAAAATGGATCCCAGCTAATGTGGAACATTATAAATCAGGCTGTCCTGTCAGCTTTTCAGATCCATGCGCTTTTGGTAGTTTGAATGTGAACTCGTATATGTTAATAAACTCAAATCAGCAGTAAGTTTCTACCCAAATTTCTCCATCTGTGTTTTAATAAAGTATCATCTTATCTTAAATGATCAAGCCATTTAGCCATGTCCCTGAACTCCATGAAAGAGCTGAAATCAATGACGAGAGCACCTCCCTAAGAGCGGCATGCGCTAAATCATCCAGTAATGCAGCTCAACCACTCCAGCATGTCTGTTAAAAAACATCAAATGCATGCTATCTTTCCTTCCTGTGTTGCGTGCAATTACTTTTGTTCAGATTGTCTAGCTAGTCGTAATCACATTATTCAAAATCATTAATATGAAATGGTTGTGTTTCACAATATTTTTATATTTTTTTTAACTCCTGCGTGCCGTGAATAAACTGCTGAATAACTAAGAGAGTTAAAATCGACCGCTTAAAACCGTGTCTGAAATCGCAGTAATTGATCGTTAATTATACGATTCAAAGGTGATGTTTGGATTAGTGAATCTCCTCCTTATCTGGGAATTTAAAGTAGGATACTACTAACTAATTCACTAACTAACTGGATGTTCTTGAACATGACATTTTTCTTAAGTATAAATGCTCCTGTAGAAAATGTAATGCATGAGGCCCATTCAAGGTATAAATGTTACTTAATGTTTTTTCATCAGTTGCAAAAGATGGCATCTCATTTGGTAATTGATGCCACTTGTCATGTTTAACTTTTCAATTTTCAGACCCCCACCCCGTCCCCACGTAAGGAACCTCCACCGAAGCCAAAACTTGCCCTGAAACCGGCCTCTCCCCCGCAGGAGGAGACCCCGAATTCGCTGGGCATCGTGGAACAGGCTCTGGAGAGGATGCTGATGAAGTCGCCGAGTCGTAGAGACAGCTACAGTGACAGCACTGATGAGGAAGGGGAGGAAGATGAGGAGGGTTTTAGTCCTGCAGTTCAGAACGAGTCCACCTGGGAGATGGACGACACCATCCACTCGGCCTACGTCAACGCCAGCCAGTCTGCCGACAGGGCCGAGGCCAGCAGGAGGTCAGGGAATTTAGTCTTGAGAACCATTGAGGTTGAGACAAAAATTAAGAAAGATAATGAGGAAACTAAATTATACATAACTCTGTGTTTGAGAAATTAAGCCATAAATTAATTTGGTGAACCAGTAGGTAAGAAAAGAATGAAAAGAGTCAATTAATGTTACTACATGAATAAATTAAGTAGTATGTTTACTTTGCGGGTAAATTAGTAAGTTGTAGGTAACAGTAATTAAGCTAGTTAGTAAATTAGTAAAATAGTTAGTTAGTAAATTAGTAAAATAGCTAGTTAGTATGTTAGTATGCATAAAAAATAAATTTTAGTAACTAGTATATTAATAACGAATTGGATAGAAAGTTATGGAGTAAATTTAATAAGTCAGTATATATGTTAGTAATTATGCAAATAAATTAAGTTGATACATTAGTACATTGGTATGTTTGCTAGTTGTAGGTTAGTAAATTTATGTCAGCACATTACTAAGTTAGTAAGCTAGATAGAAAGTTATCTAGTTAGTAATTTAGCTAGTTAGTAATGTAGTAAATTAACATTTCAGTATACATGTTAGTAATTATGGAAGTAATTTGGTGCATTCATATGTTTGTCAGGTTAGTAAATTTAAGTTAGTTGGTTGTAAATTAAGTAGAAAGTAAACTTTGTAAGTCAGTGAGAAAGTTAGTAGGTTAGCAATTAATCTCGGAATAAGTTAAGTAATTACCAAACTTTTTAATTTTGTTTGTTCTATTATTGACCTCTTACTCTAAATATCATTTGCATTTTAAAACGTTCTCGGTTTATATGCTTTTTCTTTCTTTCTTTTTCTTTCTTTCTTTCTTTCAAAAACACAGTATAAATATACGAAATATACAAGTGGAACAATATTGCATATCCGACTATATTTATGTGACTTCTCTAAAATAATTGAATAGAATTTTAGATGCAGCAAAAAAAAAATACACCTTATATTTGGTTTGTATATTGGCACAGTGGGACCAACAAGACCTGGTGGTTCTCACACAGAGGAAGCATGCTGAAATGTGCTGTAACCCATGTTCTGTTAGCTCCTGTTGTGACTCACCGTGTAATATAAAAACAGTGCGCTAATGCACTGAAGGCATCTTTAAACTGTTTATTCAGTTTGTTGTTCGTTTATTGGAACGACTGTCTCAAACGATTCCTCTCTTTCTCCCTCCCTCTCTCTCTCAGGCCACCTCCCTCGTCCCCTCTTCTCTCGTCTCCAGCTCCTCCTGAAGCAGGCATCCTAAACCCCAGTTCTCACCCCTTGCCCCCTGCACTTCCCACCCCTCTCAACCTCACACTTCCGGAGCAAAGTCCAGACATGGATGACTTCCTGCCTGTAAGCTCCCCGTCGGCTCCTCGTCTTAATATCTATATGACTCAGAATGCCTTTTCAAGCTTCACCGTTTAACGTCCTGGAGAAAGATGACTGACTGGTTGATATTGTGTCACTGATGTAGGAAGTCGAGCTCAAGGTCTCGCTGGTGAAGTCAGAAAAAGGAAGCTTGGGCTTCACGCTGACTAAAGGAAATGACCACAACTGCTACATCCATGACATCATTCAAGACCCCGCTAAAGGTGATGGCAGACTTCGGCCCAGCGACCGCATGATAATGGTAAGCATGGTTAAATAAACTAAAAAGCCGAGCATAAATAAAAGACCTCTGGGATTCTTCAGATGTCTCCAGAGCTGATCCGTCCATACTTTTCCATCTTGTACTTCTCTCTGTGCAGGTGAATAACACTGACGTTTCTGGTATGAGTCACACCGAGGTGGTAAACCTTGTACGAGCCGCACCGCGAGTGGTCGATCTGGTCGTGGGACGAGTTCTGGAATCCCCTAAACCACCAATAGATGCCCACCTTCTGCCTGACATCACCTTCCAGTGCCCCAACGACTCGCTGGGTAAAAATGACCTATTTAAGCAAATCCGTTACTATAGATCAACATGCGGACATTAACTACATTCTACAAAATGCTGA
Organism: Noturus placidus; assembly: GCA_022414735.1. NCBI lineage: Eukaryota > Metazoa > Chordata > Actinopteri > Siluriformes > Ictaluridae > Noturus > Noturus placidus. Next base: position 39,196 of record JAFFST010006098.1, read on the forward strand.
CCAATCAGAATCCAGTGCGTTATGTTTCTTGTTATCTCGGCACTATCATATCATTTAATTGAGTATAAATAAAACCGTACCAAATTCTGATATTGTCTAGTGGCACGTATAATTACTTCAGATGTCAGCGGAAAATTGACTCGGATGCTGGTGTAGCACACATACCATACAAACACATTTAAAATGAACATATTACCATGACCTAATAAACATGTTTTAGATATTCTAACATGGGCTATGATCATCTAGACTAGAGTGTAAAAAAAACAAACATTTTATAGTACAGAAAATTTTGTTAATTGCTTCTTGCATGAGATGTAAAAGTTCGCACGAGAGGCGAGAATTAGTAGCACTATCACGGTTTTATTTAACGATTCAGAACACAAAAGAGTACAAAACAATTCTTTTTTTTTTTTTATGATTTCCATGCCCCTCACTGTTAGCTGGTCTTTCCGAGCGTAACAACTCCAGGCTTAAACTTTCTACTTTCGGTCGGCCATCTAAGAGAACATGTCTGTGGCAGCATCACATCCCAGACTTCTTCATATTTGAAACTGATAGAAAAGTCAAATTGTGCTAATTTGTGCATAAGCCTAGTCTTTTTGTGAGTGTTTGAGTTGGATCTTTGCTTTGTCATGTCACACATTCTCTCTCTCTCTCTCTCTCTCTCTCTCTCTCTCTCTCACACGCATCGAGAGATTACTATCAGCATAAACAAAACACACCTTTAAACGCTAAAAGGTGATTACAGGATCTGGGACAACCAGCAAGGACATGCAAGGGCTTCAGATTTCTGTGTTTACACAGACAGACTAAGAGAGAAGCTCTCTCTCGCTTCCCCCCCCCCCCTTGTAGCTGTTCTTTTAATGAAGTATTAATTATTAGTAAGTGTTAAGTTCTGCTCTGTGGAACCTCTGCGCAGGTCTGGTGCTGGACGGAGGGAAAGACAGCGGGTTTCGTGTACTCTATGTGAAGGACATCATCCCGGGATCGATGGCCGCCACGGAAGGAACTCTAAGGAAACTGGACATCATTCACTACATTAACGGAGCGCCAACAAACGAGCTGACGCTCAGCGAGAGCCGCCGACTTCTGCACCTCAAACCGCAAGAGCTCACTCTCAAAGCCACCAGGTGAGAGTCACATGCGTTTAAATATCGAATTCGACTATGAATTAATTGCATCGATTTTATCTTAACCAGACAAAATTATGACCTTTTCGTCATTTTGTAATAAACGATATCATTTCAGACTTGCTTTATTTGGATTTTATTATGAACTCAAGTGTTTGAGAACATTGTCGATTTAATATTAAGCTCAATATTTGTGACCCACTTTGAAATCCACATCATTTGGGGGGGGTGCAGAAAAATGTCATTTCTTTTATTTAGTGTTTAGAAAAAGCACATAATCCATAAACACACTTTTATTTTTAGCACATTGGCTACATGAGAACTATTAGGATTCAACACATTTCTGAATGTGGATTATTTGTATTCAAGTAAATAGATATTGAATATTTGAATAGTATGTACATAGTGACAGTTGTTCAGCTCTAACACACACTTCATGTCATGTGACTGTGGCGGCGACGCAGGGACGGGAAGCCCGTGTGTCCGGAGAAGGAGAAAATCTCGATCCTGAACAACAACGTCAGCTCAAAAACTAACCCGTCGACAAGTACTAATGGTGAGTCCAGCGCTTACTCAGACACTTTTTAAATTTATTTATTTATTTATTCATTCATTCCTATTAACTTTGTTTCGCTAAATCTTTATAGTTTAACCAGCCTTTACTAAAAGCAGTGAGGGGAAAGTTTGAAGTGTTTACTTACTGCATTAATGTGACACAGCAGGAAGATTTTCTTCTCTTTAAGGAACACTACATGAACAACTCTTTATTGCTGCTATAATGTAAGGTGAAAACAGGAACTAGCTTGTTTCACAGACACTCGTACAACTCCAAGCGTGTTGTTCTTTAATAAATACAAATCAAATTGTAATTATTGGTAATTTGCTGTGGAATAGGAGGACCACCCCAAAGTTGATTGTCATCCTGTTAGAGGAAAATACGTGTGTTTTTTATTCCTTATGTAGTTGATACTTCACATTGTTCCAGCATTTCTCAATGATTAAGAAATCTCTCTCTCTCCCTCGCTCTGTCGGTCTCTTTTCTCAGGTTATCTTCATAGTAATGTTGATGATTTGGAAGCCATCTGTCCCTCTGAGGTAAACTGTAACAATTTACTCCCTAAAAAAAGCAGCTAGCTGGCACGTAGGTGATGGCAACAGACTAGAGTAGTCAAAAACGATTACTTGTTTTGCCTGATGAATCATGAATCAACTTGGAATCAAATGATTCAGGAACTGAATGAGTCAGGAATTGAGTGAATCTGAAATTGACGATCAGGAATCAAAATATTATCCACATCAGTTAGCTGGCTAAATCATTTTGTTAGCTAATGTCAGTCGAGATGTTAACTAATGTCAGTACAAAATAATCCGTCCTTACCTGATGAATAGTGAACCAAATGAGTCAGAAATCAATTGAAGGAATCAACTGAATCAGGAATAGATTAATTTAGGACTCTAGATATTATCATATCATTATCAAGTCCCCATTGGTTAGCTAAATAGTTTAGTTTGCTAACGTTTGCAGGTGTACATGAGAAATAATACTAAACAGTTTACTTACTGATGCACTGAGATCAAGGTGGTCTTGATTTAATACACAGCATGTGCATGTCATTCATGTAGCGTGCTTTCTTGATGATTATAACCTGCTGTTCCTGAAAAGCTCTTCTCCATCCTGCAGGAACGGATCATCAAGCTGCTGTTGGAGAAGCCTCCAGCCGGCAATCTGGGTTTCTCCATCATCGGAGGAGAGAGAGGCATTTTTGTGAAGTCCATCTCTCCTGGAGGTGCAGCGCACACTGACGCCACGTTGCAAGTCGGAGATCGTCTGCTTAAAGTGAGTGAAAGGCTGGTTTCTGACTAACAGCTGGAAGCAGCTTGATCTTAAACACTGTCAGAAGCAGCCTTCATCAGACTGTCTGATTTGATAATGACCAGAACTGAACTATAGTTTGAAATATATTTAAATTAAATGTAATCTTTTTTCAGAAATACATTTGATCTTGTTTCTCTATGAATTAATGTTTTATTTATATTAAAAATTTATATCCAGATTAAAATTGTTCTTGTTTAGCCTGACTTATGTCATTCTTCGGCACTTTTTATTTTATTTTAAAGTATTTCTATTCGTATTTAATGGAGTAATAGTTATTCCAATAATGATAATGAATTGCTTAATTAATGTGAACCGTGATATTTAGGAAAATAGATATGTATTAACAAATTTCTTTATTTTTCCCTATTACTATTTATTATTATTATTATTATTATTATTATGTATTTCTTATTTATTTGTTCTGTCCATGTAACCTGCCACCTTTATAATATACGGGGCTACACTGTGTGTGTGTGTGTGTGTGTGTGTGTGTGTGTGTGTGTGTGTGTGTACAGGTGAATGACGAGCTGATGACTGGTGTGTCACATTCCAAAGCAGTCACCACCATCTGGAAAACCAAAGGTGTCGTTCACCTCGTAGTGTCTCGACCTCCTGATCAGACCCCCAGCACGTACCTGGGCTTCCTGCCTCTGAGTTCTAGCAACGGCAACACCGGTAACACACACACTCTTACACACTCAGAGCCGTAACGATACCTAAAACCTTTCCTCTTTCCATCAAAACGGACCATTGTTTACGTGTGTGTTAACTCCGTGTGCCTACATGTGAACAGTGTGTGTGATGCCTTTTATTTATTTTTTTGCCCTTCCACCTCTGTATTTTAGATGCGAGTGAGGACAGTGGGGTGAAAACCAAACTCTGTAGTTCACCAGAGGCACGAAAATCCAAAAGTCCGCCTGCACTTCAGCCTATAGGTACACTCACATAATCTTATTTTGGATTTATTTGAAGGAGAATCATACGAGCTGTGTAGAAAAGAATGTAGACTTAGTGTGCGTGTGTGTTGTAGATTATGGCACAGGCCCTGTAGAGAAAAGACTAGAAGCTGAGGAGTCTGAAGACACGGACTGTGACGGCTCGTCTCTCCCAGAAGACTCTCCAGAGGTACAGGAGGATGTCCTTTAATCGATTACGTTATCAAAAATGTCATTTCTAGTGCTTATTAAGGCTAAGCATGTGAGCAGTATAATCTAATATAATGTAATATCTGTGAGAAATGATGTCACTGTATGCAAATCACCATTTGGACATGAAGATCTACACTTTTCACTCGGTTTATTTTCTTTTCCTTGTTAAATCGTTTATCTTTGTAGCAACAAGATTATCTTATCGCTAAGAAACGCTACGTGTAATAATAAATATAAACGTACAGAGCGCTATGTGTAAGAGTTTCTATTTCCTCCAGACATCAAGGAGGACAGAATGGAGAGAGGACACCGTGGACAGCCCGCAGAATGACAGGTGAGCAGACGACAGCGAGGATTCGATTTGATTGACGGCGAAGATGACATGAAATCGGACTTGACCTCGGTTTTGCTTTGTCTCTCGTTAGTTACCTGCACTCGTCTTCAGGACAGCTAGATGAGGATGAGGTCACGTGGGGCAGCGATGAACTCCCCATCGATAACATTAACTCCAGATTCAATGAAGGTTGGTCCCGTCACACATGTGGAACATTTTTGAGGTATGAGTGGGTTGGAGGTATCTCCGGTGAATTGAAGGTATCTCAGGCAGCTTGGAGGCACCTCCATGGGCTGAAAGTTTTTCAGGGGGGTGTGAGGTATTTCAGCTGTGGTAGAGGCATCAGGTATGCTGCAGGCATCTCTGGCAGTTTAGGGGCATCACAAATGTTTTGGAGACATCTCCGGTATGTTGGATAATGGGGCATCTCAAAGGGCTTTGGCAGGTTTTTTAGGTATGTAGGTATTTTAGTGGTTAGCACGTTTGCCTCAAACTTCCAGGGTCCGGGGTTCGAGTCCTGCCGGGGCCATGTGTGTGTGGAGTTTGCATGTTCTCCCCGTGCTGCGGGGGTTTCCTCCAGGTACTCCGGTTTCCTCCAGATCCTCCAAAGACATGCATGGTAGGCTGATTCTAAACTGGCCATAGTGTATGAATGGGTGTGTGTGTGTGTGTGATTGTGCCTGCATTAGATTGGCACCCTGTCCAGGGTGTACCCCGCCTTGTGCCCGATGCTTCCCGTGACCCTGAAGACGGTTGAAGATGGATAAATGGAGGTTTTCTTAGGTATTTGTAGGTATCTCTGGTGTTTTGGGTCATTGGCAATATTTCAGGTCCTGGAGGTATCTAAGATGGAGGTATCTCTGGGAGGGTTGGAGGTATCTCTGGCAGGGTTGGAGGTATCACATGGTTATTGGCAATATCTCAGAGGTGCCTGAGATTGAGGTATCTGAGATGGGTTTGAGGTAGGTGTGTTCGAGATATCACCAGCTTATTGGTGGTATCCCAGAGGTGTTGGAGGTAGTTTCTCCTGAAATTTGTAATTTAACCATTCTCCTCATTCCATTTTTCAGATGGCCCCATCATCACAGAGGACGAGCTGACCTCTCTGCCCCTGGTCAAAGTGGTTCCCAATGGCCACTACACCGGGCCGAAGCTCAACTCCGTGGTGAGGATGATGAGAGGACTGCTGGAGCAGAAGGTCCCCTTACAGGAGTTTGAGGTACCATTTTCACAAAGAAATATAATCATGTACAGCTGAAAACAACCCTTTTGTAGATCATAACATTTCTGGGTTGATTTTTATTTAATTTTATAATTTATTTTATTCAATTTCAATTCAATTCAATTTTATTTGTATAGCGCTTTTTACAATAGACATTGTCTCAAAGCAGCTTTACCTG
>JAFFST010006098.1:56637-70130 GCA_022414735.1 Noturus placidus
CAATTTTTCAGTTTTTTATTTGTTGAAAAAGTTTGAAATATCCAATAAATTTGGTTCCACTCATGATTGTGTCCCACCTGTTGTTGATTCTTCACAAAAAATTAGTTTTATATCTTTATGTTTAAGGCCTGAAATGTGGAAAAAGGTTGAACAGTTCAAGGGGGGCGAATACTTTCGCAAGGCACTGTATATATAAAATTAACTTTTTTTTTTTAATTTCCAGGAATGACGCCAAAACCGTGAACGTCATCACCACAGCCTGTTTCTCCAAAGTCACGAAGGTGGGACAGACTTGTTTTCTTTTTTTTTTCTTTTTTTCCATCTCCCTGGGAGATTTCATTCTGACGTCCCTGAGCACTGAATGTCTCAGGTGTGATTTGACCCGTTTTTGTGTTTTGATCAGATCCTGGTCGGTGCGTTGACATTTTTCCTGGGGAGAGACGAGGAGGAGAAAAAGGACAGCGATTCAGAATCGGAGGTGAAAGACAAAATCAAAATTCAACAAAATTGTCCTGTTTAAAGTTTTAGTTGAGGTGCTAAAAGAAACTGTTTTTTTTTTATAGAAATGAAACAGAAATCTCTACTAAAACCTGTTCTTAAAGGAAGAATTTGGCTAAAAATGAAATTGTCACTTTTATAATGTGGTAATGGTAAATGTGCACTTATATAGCGCTTTTATACTGTGTCTCATTCACACATACACCAATGGGAGCAGAGCTGCCATGTATGGTGCTAACTTGCCATTGGGGGCAACTTGGGGTTCAGTGTCTTGCCCAAGGACACTTCGGAATGTGGAGTCATCCGGGCCGGGAATCGAACCGCCAACCCCACGATTGGTGGACAACTCGCTCTACCAACTGAGCCACAGCCGCCCGTGCTTTAAACATTACATTACATTACATTTACATTTATTCATCTAGCAGACGCTTTTATCCAAAGCGACTTACAAATGAGACACATTCACACACCAATGGTAGCAGAGCTGCCATGCAAGGTGCTAGCTTGCCATCGGGGGCAACTTAGGGTTCAGTGTCTTGCCCAAGGACACTTCGGCATGTGATCACCCGGGCCGGGATTCGAACCGCCAACCCCACGATTAGTGGATTAGTGGACAACCCGCTCTACCGACTGAGACACAGCCGTCCTAAACACTGAGAAAAAGTGTCTCGTCACAACGATTGGCGCCGCCTCTATTTTCCTCTCCTTTTAAAATGTACAGATTTCCATGTTTCATATTAAACCAGATTATATTTTTGTATTAACACAATCTCTTACCTCCAGGACGAAGGACCTACAGCCAGAGATTTGATGGTGCGCTATTCGACAGGAAAGAAAACGTCCAAAAACAAGAAGAAGATGGAAAAAGCGATGAAAGTCCTGAAGGTATTTTGCTCATTTTCTATCTTTCCGACACGCCACGCTTCCCAGAATGTTAAAAAGACACCCTATATTATGGTTTCCACAGAAACACAAGAAGAAGAAAAAAGCAGAGGTCTTTAATTTCTCCGCCATCCACCTCATCCACGACCCACAAGGTAACCATCGCTGCTAAACCTTACCGAATCTCGTCATTTTCTTCTTCTTCTTCTTCTTCTTCTTTCAATAACAACGTCTGCTATGTTGCAGATTTTTCAGAGAAGCTCCTGAAGCAGCTGGAGAGTTCAAAAGAGCGTTTCGAAGTGAAGATCATGCTGATGGAGCTCATTTCCAGACTGGTGGGAATTCATGAGGTAAAGAACAACCAAGACCCGTAAATAAACAGTGTTGGAAAACGAGCCGGAATATTTATTCATTCTTCACACACGTGCGAAGGTATGCGATGAGAGAAGACCATTGATGAGTGCACACAGGGTCTAGAGAAATTTGTACGCTTCATTTTGCTATATATTTTTTTTATATTTATTTATATATATGACACACAGTTGTGCCCAAAAGTTTGCATACCCTTTGCAGAATCTGCTAAATTTTAATACTGTTAACAAAATAAGATGGATTATAAACATCTCATGTTGTTGTTTTAGTCCTGTCCTGAAGACACTATTTCATATTACAGATGTTTACATATAGTCCTCAAGACAAGATGATAAAATTTTACCCCGTGCGAAAGTTTACATACCCTTGATTCTTAATAAATTTAAATTTATCAATTTGTAGAGCGCTTTTTACAGTGGTACATTGTCTCAAAGCAGCTTTACAGAAATATCATTTTTACATTTATAAGCGACTTACAAATGAGAGCACACTCGCACACCAATGGGAGCAGAGCTACCATGCAAGGTGCTAGCTTGCCATTGTGGGCAACTTAGGGTTCAGTGTCTTGCCCAAGGACACTTCGGCATGGGATCACCCGGGCCGGGATTCGAACCACCAACCCCACGATTAGTGGATTAGTGGACAACCCGCTCTACCGACTGAGCCACAGCTGCCCTAATACTGTGTGTCGTTACCTGGATGATCAACGACATGTTTTTATGTTGTGTGATGGTACTTCATGAGTCCCGTGTTTGTCCTGAGCAGTTAAATTGGGTATGGCTAGGGTGTCTAAACCATTGAGCGGGGTAATTTTTTTTATAATTTCAGCTATTTTAGACGTTTGTCATGTACTGTTTGGATTTAAGCCGGCATGAAGTGAGCGTGGTCTCTCTCTCTCTCTCTCTCTCTCTATATATATATATATATATATATATACTTTTATTAATTTCTTGAACCTGTTGTCCTGTGGAACGTTCTGGCAAATCTTTCTGTCTAATATATCGGTGTAAGCATGTTCACTACAGCATGTCTTAAAAGTATCCATACACAGGGGACTGCCACGTACCTCAGCACCACGTCAGTTGTGTCTTCGTCAGTGGATGTTCGTGGACCTCCGCTTCTTCTCGGTCGGTCTGCAACACTTCCGATCGTTTTGAGTTTGTTAATTGTCGAAAGCGTGTAGTCGTGTGTGACGTGCTTTCCATGTTTCCTGTTCAAGTCCATCGCCAGTTTGTGACGCAACGGCTTCTCGATGTGGCTGTGAGAACGATCTCAATACGTTCTTCTTTTATCAAAGGCATTCTTAAAGGAAAAATAATATAAATCATAATATAAACTAAGGATGAAAACTGTTGGAAGACGTCGTATGTGTCCGTGCCGTTTCTTTTTTTTTTTTCCGAATGTAAATTGTACCTCATCTTCTCTTGTTTCTGTGCAGCTTTTCCTCTTCAACTTTTACCCATTTGTCCAGCGGTTCCTTCAGCCTCATCAGAGAGGTAAAAAATAAAAATAAATAAACGCTTGTATAAATTAACATATTTACGTCTCTTTTTTTTAAATTCATGGATTCTTTCTGGACAGTTCCTATGATGACTTTATTCAGTTTATTCACTGTGTGTTGCTTTCTCTGGGTTTAGAAGTGACGAAGATCCTTCTGTGTGCCGCCCAGGCCTCCCACCAGCTCGTTCCTCCTGAGGCAAGTCACATGACATTTTGTTGTGAAGTTCTTATAACAACCTGTTTTATTTCTTTTATACCGCGGAGATTTGCTAACAAGCGCAGGGTATTTATTAAAGACCGACACGTCGGGCTTTTGATCTCTTTTGTAGTTACGTTTGATGTTGGCAAGATGACAAAATGTAAAGACTGGCACTGGGAGGCTCCTTCCCTAAATGTTAACGGAGTATCTTTATTACTATAGGAACAATAACACAGAGTGGATGAGCACATTAATAATGAACCTGTGCTATGACCTTTCTGACCAATCAGAATCCAGAATTCAACAGCGCTGTGATGTGATATTAACGTGTCTCAAAATCTCAATTGTTTTTGTTCTTGTCCCTGATGCAGATCATCGAGCCCGTGATCATGACCATCGCCAACAACTTTGTGACAGACAGGAATTCAGGAGAGGTGATGACGGTCGGGTAAGTGCCTGCCTTTTACACTTGCGTGGGAATTATTTCCTCTAATTAATAAAAACTACGTCATAAAAAATGTCAGTAATACGAAACACTATGTTTAATATCATCTTAAGCATATAAGTGTTACTTGTTGCGTATTAAACAATTAAAGTGCCATTATTTCTTTTTCCTAACAATGTTTTAACCGTACATGTTTACATCAGTATTAACGCGATCAAGGAAATCGTAGCGCGCTGTCCACTCTCGATGTCTGAAGACCTGCTGCAAGATCTCACCGAGTACAGATCTCACAAAGACAAGAGTACGTCCTTGCTGTATTAGTGATTTGGATTATTATAAAGAGAAATTGTGTTCTATAAGTTTCTCTCTCCTGTAGATGTGGTGATGTCTGCCCGAGGGCTGATTCAGCTCTTCAGAGATCTGAATCCTCAGATGCTGCACAGGAAAGACCGGGTGAGGACAGGAAACCACGTTCAGTCCAAATAAAAATGTTAAGCATTCTAAAAAAGGATTTAAGCGCTGCAGGAGATTTGTGTTCCAGAAAGGATTCGGGCAACTGCATGCCTGCGTGTTAAACTTGCAGTGGAGGAACAAAGTTAATACAAAATCAATGTTAAAAAAATGCTTCAGTATTTAGAATTGTTTACTGACTGTATTAATGACTTCATTTAATGACTTCCTTCCTTTTCTTTAATGACTTACCTATTCACTGACTGACTGCCTGCCTCACTGACTTGCATAGTACTTAATTACTGACTTAATTATGGCTGGCTCACTTACTGATTTACTGACGGACTGACCCAATGATTGGCATACTATTTACTTACTTACTTACTTAATGATCCACAGACTTACTGTCTGCCTGACTCACTGACTGACAGAGTACTTACTTACTGACTTAATTACTGACTGATTGCCTCATTGAATTACTGATTTACTGACTGACTGACTGACACTGAGTGACTACTTACTTAATTACTGACTTCTTGACTGCCTGACTCGTTCACTGACTGATGTACTACTTAATTACTGACTGATTGACTTGCTGAATTACTGGCTCACTTACTGATTTACTGACTGATTGACTCAATGACTGACATACTACTTACTTAATGATCGACTGATTTACTGCCTGCCTCACTCACTGACTGACATAGTACTTACTGACTTAATTACTGACTGGTTGCCTTGTTGAACTACTGATTTACTGACTCGGTGACTGACGGACTACCATCCATCCATCTTCAACCGCTTACTCCCTACTTACTAAATTAATGAATTCTTGACTGCCTGACTCATTCACTGACCTACGTACTACTTAATTACTGACCTAATTGCCGATTTAATTACTGACTTGCTTATGGTCTTAATTACTTTCTTCTTAACTTCCTGGTGTAATTACTGATATAAATACTGACTTACTCAGAGTTTGACTTGGGGACTTAATTACTGACTTACTTAATTACTTACTAGGTTACTTGCCTGCCAACTTATTCACTGACTGTCTGACTCCCTCCCCAAAGCATGTGATGTCACGTCCATTTTAAATCACTGTTTATTTGTAATATCCACCTAAATATTTTAGCATTGAATATCAGCCTGCGTTCTCCCTTAAAAAGTTCTCACACAAGAAGGGATATGCAAATGATTCCTACCTCCTGTTTCGTCCACATGTTCAGTCATAACCTTGAGAAGTTCTGATTGTGATGATTTTTCCAGGGCAAACCTACCGAGTCCTCGGGTGATGCCCGGATCCATGACTACGGTGAGCTGGGGGCTAAAGACTATATACCTGGAGCTGAAGTTCTGGATGTGGAGACAGAAGAGCCGAAAGGAGCGGATGGCGATGAAGGTAACAGATTCTGTATCCGTTTTTTTTCTTTACTGCTTTAATATGATCACCGTATTTACATTTTCTCCTTTATTTTCTTCTAGATGACTGGGAGAGTGCGAGCATGAGCGAGGATGATGATGGTGAATGGGTGAATGTGCACCATTCTTCTGATGAAGATCAGGAAGAAGTAGTAAGGCTCTACCTTGTCCCCCGCAGCATGTAGAGGGGACACAGCTTGTAATGTTTAGCGCCCTCTGCTGTCTGTTAGGTGAATTGTAATAGAGGTGAAAATAATGCTCTGGTGTGTGTGTTTGTCCGGCGGAGAAGCTCCAGAGTATCCCTGCAGAAGAGAGGAAGGCTAAAGCAGCAGCGGTGAGCACCAGCCGACTCCTCACACAGGAAGACTTCAAAAAGATACGCCTCGCTCAGATGGCCAAGGACGTGAACTCAGCCCCCGGGAAAGGACAGAAGAGAAATACCGCAGAGCGAGATGAGGAGACGGAGAGGTACGATGCGTCTTTAGAACACGTTCGGTCTTTTTACAAAGTATAGATTCTGTTTATTTATTTGTCGTAATGGATAATTAAATGAAACGCGTTGTGTGTCGTGTTTCAGAGGTGAATTGCTCACACTGAGAGACATCGAGCGCTTACACAAGAAACCTAAATCTGACAAAGAGACCAGACTGGCCACAGCAATGGTAAGAAATAATCACACTCACATTCTCAGTCAGTTGCTGCATCAGTCCGTCTGTAATAGTCAGGCTATTCTGAACTACCGTATTTTCCGCACTATAAGGCGCACCTAAAAGCCGTAAATTTTCTCAAAAATCGGCTGTGCGTCTAATAATCCGGTGCGCCTTATGTGTGAACTGAGTTCCAAAATCTGTAAAAAATGTTGTGCGACTTTGGTTGGCGTAACAACCGTATGCGCCTTATAACACGGTGTGCCTTATGTATTTGTCAAGTACAGAAATAGACCCCGTAATTGAGCCTTATATATTAATAATTGTAACTACATTTGCATTTATTCATTTAGCAGACGCTTTCATCCAAAGCGACTTACAAGTGCACACTCACACACCAATGGTAGCAGAGCATCCATGCAAGGTGCTAGCTTGCCATTGGGGGCAACTTAGGGTTCAGTGTCTTGCCCAAGGACACTTCGGCATGGGATCACCCGGGCCGGGATTCGAACCGCCAACCCTACGATTAGTGGACAGCCCGCTCTACCGACTGAGCCACAGCCGCCCTATAGTAACTGCGCCTTATAGTGCGGAAAACACGGGTAGTTTTTCTGCATCGTGTAGTGACGTTATATTTCTTATCTTAGGAATATTTCTGAGATGAAAGAAGGCTATCTTAGTGATATTATCTACATGAGAATCAAATGATAAACTGGAGTCAATAATCACACCAAGGTCTTGCACAAGATGTAACTGAAAGGACATCCAGAGTTACTGTGTGATCAGAAAGCTTACTTCTAGTTGCATGTGGTCCTAGTACTTCTGTCTTGTCAGAATCAAGTAAAAGGAAGTTAATAAACATCTAGTGTCTAATGTCCTTTACACATTCCTCAGCTTTATTAAGCTGGTGTGTGTCGTCTGGCTTTGCTGAAACATACAGCGGTGCATCATCAGCATAACAGTGGAAGCTACTACCATGTTTATGAATAATTTAACCCAGAGGTAGCATAAGTTCACTTAAACATCTCCTGGAACATTCAGATGAGAACATGTCGATCTCACGTCATGCTTCACACGCTGTTCTTTGTTGTTTTTTTAATCTTCATCAGGCCGGCCGGACAGACAGAAAAGACTTTGTGAAGAAGAGGAACAAGCTGAACCCGTACGCTAGCACCAGCAACAAGGAGAAGAGGAAGAAGAAGAACTTCATGATGATGAAACAGAGCCAGAATGTCCGGACCAAAGGCAAACGCTCCTTTAGAGAGAAACAGGTACGAGTGTTGCGTGCAGATTAAACGGTATTTTTCTAGACGTTTTTGGCTATAAGTAAGGACAGATTCAGAAACACACTCTGAAATGTAGTGCTTTTTGTTTAACATACAAACATTATTATTATATGTGCTTATTACTTGTTTACCATGTAACATTGGATTTTAGGCCTCCAAAAACGTCCAGTATACAGCGCTATAGGGCAAGGATTATGCCGTTTTTACAAATCGATGTCTTGGAATTATGAAGAAATAGCTCACGTGTTTAATATTACAAATGTATTGGTAGTGGGTTGTTTTTTTTTTTTTTACATACCATTGAATGTACAGTATGTGAAAGGTTTTAAACCAAAACATTGCATTAAAAATAATTATAATTTATGAATTTATTTTCTGTCTAGAAAAAACATAGCTTTAATTTTATCGATCTAGCAGGTAAAGACCAACTGGATAGATCCCTCCACATGCTAATCATTACTGGGGTTTATTTATTTATTTATTTATTTATTTTCAATTGTAAATACTACAAGGTACAGTTTGAGTCACGTTTATTTCCCACAGATTGCTCTCAGAGATGCACTTTTGAAGAAGAAAAAACACAAGTAACATCTCGGGATCAGAACCTCTGTACAGATCGTCATATTTGACCTCTAATAAATTCATTTTACATTAAATGTTTTCTCACATTGTGTTTCTTCTGATTGTCTTATTTTCTTTACCCTTAATATACAAATAGTTGTGTAATCATACTTATTGCAAGCCAGTGAGGATGTTCACAATTATACGAAATAATACGATCACTGTGTGCAAGATATGAGGAAGAAAGTCTGGTTTTAATGATATTTTTTAAGAAATACAACCAGCTACATTAGTCATAGAATTTCACAGGCAAGTGGGAGTAGATAAAACTGAGTGAGTGTAATTAAACAAAATTCCTTTGGAAGCAGTCGATAGGGAGAGATTTTATTTTATTTTTTTTTAGTATGCTGTAGATTCTGGGAAGGTAAGGAATGTGCAAGCCCTAGAGTATTTTTCTGAAGAACAGTGGGCAGATTAAGTACTCAGGACTAATAAGGCACTCAAACAACTCACAAAACACAAACATGGTCGTTGATCATCCAGGTACTGTATTAACACAGTATTAAGAATCAAGTGTGTGTAAACTTTTGACCAATAAAGGGGTGGGTCAATACTTTTGCATCACTATTTCAGATTTTTTAAATGTGCGGCATGTATGTTAACATTATTTCTCATGTAGGCCTGATTTAAATTATAGAAGCATAATTACATTTACATTTACATTTACATTTATTCATTTAGCAGACGCTTTTATCCAAAGCGACTTACAAATGAGACACACACACACCAATGGTAGCAGAGCTGCATGCAAGGTGCTAGCTTGCCATTGGGGGCAACTTAGGGTTCAGTGTCTTGCCCAAGGACACTTCGGCATGGGATCACCCGGGCCGGGATTCGAACCACCAACCCTACGATTAGTGGATTAGTGGACAACCCACTCTACCGACTGAGCCACAGCCGCCATAATTATGAGCTACTATGAAGAGATGACTGATTAATAACCGATTGAATACAAGTAACAAAGAAAGTAAGAAATACTGTAAATAAAAGGATCTTTTAATTAATAAGATCAGTATGGCATTGCAGTACATTTGATATACAGTGCATCTGGAAAGTATTCACAGCGCTTCACTTTTTCCACATTTTGTTATGTTGCAGCCTTATTCCAAAATGGATTAAATTAATTATTTTTCTCAAAATTCTACAAACAATACACCAACATGAAAGAAGTTTGTTTGAAATCTTTGCAAATTTATTCAAAATAACCAAAAAAAAGCACATGTACATGAATATTTACAGCCTTTGCTCAATATTTTATTGAAGCACCTTCGGCACCAATTACAGCCTCAAATCTTTTTGAGTATGATGCTACAAGCTTGGCACACCTAATTTTGGGCAGGTTCTCCCATTCTTCTTTGCAGGACCTCTCAAGCTCCATCAGGTTGGATTGGGAGCGTTGGTGCACAGCCATTTTCAGATCTCTCCAGAGATGTTCAGTTGGGTTCAAGTCTGTTGTTTTTGTATACATGAATGACTTGTCACTTTTACTGCTGATACTGAGGGAGAAAAAGTGAGAAATGCAAGAAATGCTGTGTTTTGCATTTAATTTGTGTTAGATAAAAAGATAAAAACATTTTTTTTCACTTAAATATCTTTTCTAATAGTTTCCCCGGAGTTGCTGATTGCTAAAATATAATAAAACAATAAATATGATATATTGAAATCATTTTATTATTAATATGTCTGTACTTGAAATGCTTTCTGCTTAGCTTATCATTGAGTCATTTGTCTTTAAGCATATTATTCAGTAAGTACAGAGAAATTAGAAGGAAATTATTGAGGCAGATTTGACAGCGATAATGAGATTAAAAATACGTGCATTACTCGAAATGCGTATTTTAAATTGCTTTAAAAATCCTTTAAGCAAATTGTCAACAAGCCATGTAATGGATATTTAAAACACACACACACACATCATTCTTTTATTAATAAAGAATTGTAATCCTGGGAAAAGTGTAGGATGAAAAAGAATGTGGCCATGTTCTTTGACTTTAAAAAAAATCATCGCGTTAATCAGCTTACAGATTGAATTCCTCTGACCATGCCCTGTTCCTCTGAAGTCTACGCTGCATATGAGGTTTAAAAGGGAGTGTAGGTATTATAACACTACCTCACTCTTTCACTCTCTCTCTCTCTCTCTCTCTCTCACACACACACACACACACAGACAATCTTTCATCTTGTCTTGCGTCTCACCATGTGGAATAACAGCTCTGAAAGTAATGCCACCTCCATGGCTGGGAGCACAGGGGTCATCGAGCAGGCGCTGGGACTGACTTTAGCCGTCATGTTGGGTCTGGTGATTTTCTCCCTAGGTTGCTCGGTGGAGGTGAGTAACATATGGCTCAACCTGAAGCGCCCGTGGGGTATCTTGGTCGGGCTGGTGTGCCAGGTCGGGGTGATGCCGCTCACCTCGTACCTGCTGGCTCTGGCATTCTCCGTGTCACCAGTGCAGGCCGTTGCCATCATCATTATTGGATCCTGTCCTGGAGGAACCATCTCTAACATCATCACATACTGGCTGGACGGTGACATGGACCTTAGGTACGATATGTCAAATACTTAGTACCTAAAAACTGCTGCTGTAATCATGAAGACTGTCCTGTACTCAACCCAGAGCTCAACACTTAGTACTGTTTGGAAAAATATTCCTCAACAACATAACGAAAGAAACTTCGAGTGGTTCTTCTCAAAGTTCCTTCCTCATCTTGTCTCAGTGAGTTTATCCTCGCACTTCACCTCTGGCTTTTTCAAAATCCAGTTTTCTGTAAAAAAATAAATAACTCATTGGAAGAACAGAATTTAATTTATGGCAGGATTTCCATCCAATGAATATATATGTATAGCCCCAACTCCTAAAAAAATTATTAATGCAATAAGATGTAATTGAGTTGGTCCAACTTAATTCGATCCAGTAGAGTTTAAATGAAATTGATACATTTATAAAGTAATTTTTTTTACCTCAAACTATAACATTTAATTGGAAAATAAATTATTAGGTAGAAATCTGTCTAATTCTATTCCCCCTATATAGAGACAGGACGTGGTTCAGATGCTTTTATTTAAAACACATAAAAACATGTATTAAACAGGTGTGCAAATGCAAAGACAAAATAAACTTGAGCATCACGAATAATAAGAACAAATACAGTGGTTGTATATTTCTGCATAAATACGACCTAAAACATCATCAGATTTTCACACAAGTCTTAAAAGTAGACAAAGGGAACCTGATTAAATGAATAAGACAAAGAATATTATACTCGGTTATTTAGTTATTGAGGACAATGATCCAATATTACATATTTGTGAGTGGCAAAAGTATGTGAACATCTATTCAGTTAATTTGAAGGTGAAATTTGTGTCATGTGATTTAAATCAATGCGATGACAATAGGGTGTGAGTGAGTGCTCAGTTTTATTTAAAGAACAAAGATCTATCAAAGTCTGATACATAGTTCATTAGTCCACCATCAGGAGAACATTGAACAAAGATGGTGTAGATGGCAGGGTTGCAAGGAGAAAGTCACTGCTCTCCAAAAGGAACATTGTTGCCCTTCTGAAGTTTGCTAAAGATCACATGGACAAGCCAGAAGGGTACTAGACAAATGTTTTGTGGACAGATGAGACCAAAGTATAATTTTTTATTTAAATGAGAAGCATTATGTTTGGAGAAAGGAAAATGCTGTGTTCCAGCATAAGTACCTTACCCCATCAGTGAAACATGGTGGTGGTAGTATCATGATTTGGACTTGTTTTGCTGCATCTGGGCCAGGATGACATACAATCAATGATGGAACAATGAATTCTGAATTATACCAGCAATTTCTAAAGGAAAATATCAGGACATCTGTCTGTGAACTGAATCTGAAGAGAAAGTAGGTCAAGCAGCAAGACAACGACCCAAAGCACACAGGTTGTTCTATCAAAGAATGCTTAAAGAAGAATAAAGTTAATGTTTTGGAATGTCAAAAGTCCTGACCTGAATCCAATAGAAATGTTGTGGAAGGACCTGAAGCAAGCAGTTCATGTCAGAAAACCAACATCCTAGAGTTGAAGCTGTTCTGTAATGAGGAACGGACTTAAATTCCTCCAAGCCTATGTGCAGGACTGATCAACAATTAGTTCTGGACAACGGGTCACTCCAGATAATGAATGCAAAGTTTCACATACTTTTGCCACTCCCAGATATGTAATATTGGTTCATTTTCCTCAATAAATAAATGATCAAGTGTAATATTTTTGTCTCAATTGTTTCATTGTTTTCTCTTTATCCACTTTTAGGACTTTAGGACTCACATTAATGCAGAAATCTAGAAAATTCTAAAGGGTTCACAAACTTTCAAGCGCAACATACAGTATTAATACATATTACATACACTCCCCATAATACATATAGAAAATAAATGGGGAAAAAAACGAATTACACAAAATTTCACGGAAGACAAATCAATCGGTTTAATAACTAACGTGTTAACTCTTAAAGTAGCTAAGCTAAAGTGTGTAACGCTGAGGTTGATGAGCCAAGCAGCTGTCTGAAACCAAGTTACATAGTTTTGGAAAATTTGGAGGAAAAAAAAGGTGCTGGGACGAAATACTTCTTTAGACTCAGAAATCTTGCTAGCCTACGGAGCCCCCCTAGTACCAGGTATAATAAAAAAAAAACAACAAAAAAACAGCCGTGAGCAATCTGTACCCTCAGTTTAGCAATCTGTACCCTCAGTTTAGCAATCTGTTCCCTCAGTTTAGCAATCTGTTCCCTCAGTTTAGTAATCTGTTCCCTCAGTTTAGCAACCTGTTCCCTCAGTTTAGTAATCTGTACCCTCAGTTTAGCAACCTGTTCCCTCAGTTTAGCAAGCTGTACCTTCAGTTTAGTAATCTGTTCCCTCAGTTTAGCAATCTGTACCCTCAGTTTAGCAACCTGTACCCTCAGTTTAGTAATCTGTTCCCTCAGTTTAGCAAGCTGTACCCTCAGTTTAGCAAGCTGTACCCTCAGTTTAGCAATCTGTACCCTCAGTTTAGTAATCTGTACCCTCAGTTTAGTAATCTGTTCCCTCAGTTTAGCAATCTGTTCCCTCAGTTTAGCAATCTGTTCCCTCAGTTTAGCAATCTGTTCCCTCAGTTTAGCAATCTGTACCCTCAGTTTTGTAATCTGTTCCCTCAGTTTAGCAA
>JAFFST010006098.1:70572-84558 GCA_022414735.1 Noturus placidus
CCCTCAGTTTAGCAATCTGTTCCCTCAGTTTAGTAATCTGTTCCCTCAGTTTAGCAAGCTGTACCCTCAGTTTAGCAATCTGTTCCCTCAGTTTAGCAATCTGTACCCTCAGTTTTGTAATCTGTACCCTCAGTTTAGCAATCTGTACCCTCAGTTTAGCAAGCTGTTTCCTCAGTTTAGCAATCTGTACCTTCAGTTTAGCAATCTGTACCCTCAGTTTTGTAATCTGTTCCCTCAGTTTAGCAATCTGTACCCTCAGTTTAGCAACCTGTTCCCTCAGTTTAGCAAGCTGTACCCTCAGTTTAGCAATCTGTTCCCTCAGTTTAGCAATCTGTACCCTCAGTTTAGTAATCTGTTCCCGCAATTTAGTAATCTAGTAATCTACTAATCTTGCACACGGCTGTTGTGTTTTTTTTTTTTTTAGGGGGGCTCCGTACTATTCACCTAGCTTATCTATTTCAACCATTTAAGTTCTCTGAGAACATTAACCATGTCACTGATGTTTGCCTGATGGTCCGTCTCGCTTCTCGTCTCTCAGCGTAACCATGACGAGCGTGTCCACTCTGCTGGGACTGGGCACCATGCCTCTGAATCTGTATCTCTACTCCCACACGTGGGTGGAGGCAGGGAGGATTGACGTCCCTTATCTGAATATAGGTAAATGCACTCTGAGCTTTCCCTTGTATGGTGCCTTTTTAAACTAGAAACATTACTAAGGACCAAATAAACTGTCTACAATTTGCTAAATGTTTTCATGATGTTACGTTTTATAGCTTTGTGAAATCTGAGAGCATATATCAGTCTCCTAATAGTTGATAATAAAATAATACAAATGGGCATTTGTTCCTGAAATGTAAATGATATGAAAATGAC
This sequence comes from Noturus placidus, assembly GCA_022414735.1. Taxonomy (NCBI): domain Eukaryota; kingdom Metazoa; phylum Chordata; class Actinopteri; order Siluriformes; family Ictaluridae; genus Noturus; species Noturus placidus. The sequence continues at coordinate 71,446 of JAFFST010006098.1, forward strand.
AAGCCACCAACATTGACTTTGAAAAGTAAAACCTTTTTTTAAAACAATTTTTCTCTTGATTTTAAGGATACACTTACATTTTTATATTTAATTTAATTGTACATATGTGTTCATTTGTTGTTTTTTTTTTAAATCTAGAAATCATTTGGCTGGATGCAAACGTTTGCACTTTATATTCATTATACTAACAAATACCTCACCGTTCAGTCCATACAGGGTTTTTTTGCTGCAGATTTTATAAAAAAAATTGGGTTTTTTTTTTTGCGAGGAAACTAATCGAATTGTCGAAATCTTTCGCAGCGATGTTTGTCGGTAAACGAGATCTTTTAGTTGTACTAGTGTTTAACGCATATGAATTGAAGAGATCTTCGGCCGAACATGCGTTGTGACGACGTCACATGACACGTTTCGGCCCGAATCTACGGAAAATCTTCGGTGATTTAGAAACATTGTAAGTTCCTCCGAATATTGCGGAGCTTCTTGGTTTACTTTACATTCATTTCTGCGATCACGAAATAAACTCACAAAACCCTTGAGGGACTGACTATTCGTATTAGTAATTAAACCATAAATGAATAAATACTTAAGTTTCTAGAAGTACTTAAGTATGTACATAAATACATCTGTTGTGTGATTAATAATAATAATAATTTCTCTTTTCACAGGTCTCGCATGTATCTGCCTGATTGTCCCTGTGACTTGCGGCGTGCTGGTCAATTACAAGTGGCCAAAAGTGGCACAAATTTTTTTGAAGGTAAAAAAAAGACAGATTGCTGTTTTTGTTTGTTCGTTTGTTTGTTTTTAAATGCAGTAAGACTCTCTTTTAACAAAACATCAGCTTTGATTGTAAAATTTGATCAGTAGAGTGGACATGGAGATGAATTAGAAATATCGTGATAACACCAGGGATTATCGCGTATCTTATTACAGTCAATATTAACAAACTGTAAACTCTTAAAACTGTGTTGAGAATCAATTCCTGACAGCCTATAAATAAATTCTCCATTCTTATTGGTCATAAGGTGTTGAATAATTTTCTAAAACAATGTTTCTATAGTATAATGTAATTTCTACTGCAATATTCTGTCTTATTAAGACAAAAAAGAGAACGAAAGAGAGGCTTTCGAATGAACAAATGTTTATAGCTGCTATATAACACAATGGCACTAATGGGGACTAACTTGATTTGCGGACATTTCACAATGTTGAACATAACTATAAACGGACAAAAAAGTACGAGGTTAAGGAATAAATTGTATTCTCTGTGGTGTAAGATGAATAAAAAGTAAAAAAACCAAAAAAGAAAAACAGTAGGAAAACAATGAACTTCATTCAAGTTTTGCAACAGTACCTCTGCTTCATCACACCACTTCGTTTTTGATTATTTTCCTATCTTGACGCGTGTAATTCCTCTTATACCACAGCAATCATTTACCAGTGATTACAGTTGTTATCAATTAAAAAAAAAGACATATCGCACTCTTTTTAAATATCCATTTATCATTTTTTTTTATGAGTGGACTGAAATGACAAAGTTTGTAAAAAGAGTTTGTAAAAAAAAGTGTACAGATGGGGGGAAAAAAGTATTTGATACCTTGCTGATTTTGTACGTTTGCCCAATAACAAAGAAATGATCAGTCTATAATTTTAATGGTAGGTTTATTGGAACAATGAGAGACAGAATAACAACAAAAAAAAATCCAGAACAACGCATGTCAAAAATGTTATAAATTGATTTACATTTTAATGAGGAAAATAAGTATTTGACCCCCTTTCAATGAGAAAGATTTCTGGTTCGCAGATGTCTTTTATACAGGTAACGAGCTGATATTAGGAGAACACTCTTAAAGGGAGTGCTCCTAATCTCAGTTTGTTACCTATATAAAAGACACCTGTCCAAAGAAGCAATCAATCAATCATATTCCAAACTCTCTACCATGACCAAGACCAAAGAGCTCTCCAAGGATGTCAGGGACAAGATTGTAGACCTACACAAGTCTGGAATGGCTACAAGACCATTGCCAAGCAGCTTGGTGAGAAGGTGACAAAAGTTGGTGAGATTATTCGCAAATGGAAGAAACACAAAAGAACTGTCAATCTCTCTCGGCCTGGGGCTCCATGCAAGATCTCACCTCGTGGAGTTGCAATGATCATGAGAACAGTGAGGAATCAGTCCAGAACTACACGGGAGGATCTTGTCAATGATCTCAAGGCAGCTGGGACCATAGTCACCAAGAAAACAACTGGTAACACACTACGCCATGAAGGACTGAAATCCTGCAGAACCCCTACTCAAGAAAGCACATACACATGCCCGTCTGAAGTTTGCCAATGAACATCTGAATGATTCAGAGGACAACTGGGTGAAAGTGTTGTGGTCAGATGAGACCAAAATGGAGCTCTTTGGCATCAACTCAACTCGCCGTGTTTGGAGGAGGGGGAATGCTGCCTATGACCCCAAAAACACCATCCCCACCGTCAAACATGGAGGTGGAAACATTATGCTTTGGGGGTGTTTTTCTGCTAAGGGGATAGGACAACTTCACTTTTTTCCCCCGCTGTATATAATGAACGATCCAAAACCAGTGCGCATATTAAACATTCTCTGACTGTTTCTCTTATCCTCTAGGTGGGGTCGATAGTAGGAGGCTTGGTGGCATTAGGTATTGGTATCACTACTATTTTACTCTACAACGGCCTTTGGAACACTGACACCCCCATCCTGGTCATCGGTAGTGTGTTTCCTCTGATCGGTTACTTCATAGGGTTCATCATCGCCGTTATAGTACGCCAGCCCTGGAACCGGTGAGTGAGAACAGCCTGTCTACTGTCTTAGTATCATTTACTAGTTCAAGCTCACTTTCTCCTGAATAAATCAATCATTTCTCACAGATGATGATGCAAAATCTGATCTAGGTGTAGGGCTGAATATGTAGGTCCAACACCACCACCACTGCCCTGATTAAATGGGATTAAAGTTCAACCAGATTAACGTCAAGTCACAGGAATAAGAAGGGCTCTTTTGTTTTCTTCAGATTTCTCTCTAATGGTGTTCACGTGTGCACATTGCCTGGAAAAAAAAATCCTTATTCACCTTCATACTACTGAGTATTTCAGCACCATTAATATTCTGAAAATATCACTGATTCACATGAACTATACATGAACTGAACATTAAATGTACTGTAATCTTATATCTAATTATTTTAAAGCATTTGTGTATTATTCAAAACAAAAACAAAACATTCTTTAATTTTTTTATTATTATTCGTTTCACACCTCCAGGGTTGGGGGTTTGATTCCCGCCGCTGCAGGGGTTTCCTCCGGGTTCTCCTGTTTCCTCCCCCAGTCCAAAGACATACATGGTAGGCTGATTGGCATGCCCAAAGTGTCCGTAGTGTATGAATGGGTGTGTGAATGTGTGTATGATTGTGTCCTGTGATGGATCGGCACCCTGTCCAGGGTGTATCCCGCCTTGTGCCCCATGATCTTTGCGATAGGCTCCAGGTTCCCTGTGACCCTGTAGGATAAGTGGTATAGAAAATGGATTGATGGATGTTGTGGTGTGCATATCTCTGCCTCTTAAACTCACTTGTAGACCCCGCCCACTAGTTATTATTCATTAAGCTATGCTCCTAGTAAGGAATCGAGACGTTGAGAACATTTTCGACACTCCGTGTGAAACACACTTCATGACAGATCTTAAACCCTGAGACACTGTGAGAATCGATTAACCTGCAGGTAATAATTAACCACACTGTGAACCGATGGCCGGGTCGAGATGAAAAGATTTACTTGTAAATTTCATGGTATCTTGTTGAATCGCAGATGTGCTGTCGTACTGTTACGAACACAATATGATTTTCCTATCACAGCACATCCCGAAGTGTTTTACTCCTCTTATAAGACAGCAGTTTGCCAACAATTACCATTTTTTATTCATTAAAGAATGATACATCAGTTTTTAAGTCACAGTTAATGTCGTGGAAATCATCAGTTGTTCACTCGCTCTCTCCTGGAGCTGTCGGAAAAGTTACTGTGACACTGGAGACTCCTTCCATAAATGTTAAGCTTCACCACATCAACGATTATATACAGTGAGGGAAAAAAGTATTTGATCCCCTTCTGATTTTGTACGTTTGCCCACTGACAATGAAATGATCAGTCTATAATTTTAATAGTTTTTATTTATTTATAGTTTTAATTAGTTTTATTTGAACAGTGAGAGACAGAATAACAATTGACCCCCTTTCAATCAGAAAGATTTCTGGCTCCCAGATGTCTTTTATACAGGTAACAAGCTTAGATTAGTACCACACTCTTAAAGGGAATGCTCCTAATCTCAGCTTGTTACCTGTATAAAAGACACCTGTCCACAAATGAAGGGCATGTTATCTTTAAAGGTGGACACAAATGAACCATCCATCCATCCATCTTCAACCGCTTACTCCTTTTCAGGGTCACGGGGGAACCTGGAGCCTATCCCAGGGAGCATCGGGCACAAGGCAGGGAAAAATGAACCAAAATTTGGGAATTTTATTCATTCTAAACTCAAAATGCAAAAAAAATGTATAATTTTTTTTATTAAATGAATAAGAATTGTAAATAAAAAAATAAGATAAATAAACAGGCGCACAGTGGCTTAGTGATTAGCACATTCGCCTCACACCTCCAGGGTCGGGGGTTTGATTTCCACCATGGCCCTGTCTGTGCAGAGTTTGCATGTTCTCTCCGTGCTGCGGGGGTTTCCTCTGGGTAATCCGGTTTCCTCCCCCAGTCCAAAGACATGCATGGTAGGCTGATTGTGTCCGTAGTGAATTAATTTGTTTGTGAATGTGTATGTGATTGTGCCCTGCGATGGATTGGCACCCTGTCCAGGTTGTACCCCGCCTTGTGCCCCATGTTTCCTGCGATAGGCTCCAGGTTTACCCATGACCCCGAAGAAAGGATAACCGGTATAGAAGATGGATGGATGGAAGATAAATAAATAAGAATTGCACAATTAGAGCAACAGAGAAAACAGGTCATAGTTTAAAAAACGAACACAAACAATTCCATGATGTTGGAAATCTCAGTTTATTGTGAAATGTCAAATAAATTTCTGAATACTCTGGATTATAATAAGTATAATATATAAGACAAGAACCTTATATATGGCAGAACGGCAACATTTAAGCACAAGATATACATCGAACAAACAAAAGTTGGGTGAAGATTTCTGTATATGTACAGAAATAATCACAATTTCATATTTGAAAAACTTGTGATTCCTTCACCATGTTATTCCTTCGAGTCACATATGTCAACTCAAGTACATACAAGACATCATGTGACATCATGTCCTTCATGTAAATAGTTAATGCTAATTATTAATGTGAAAATGAATTAATCATCTGAAGAATCACGTGAAAATGAATGAATCACATGTGAAAACGAATGAATCGTGTGAAGAATCACAATCTGAAAATAAATGAATTACCTGAAGAATCTCATGTGCGGATGAATGAATCAGCTTAAGAATTGCGTGTGAAAATTATTAAATCGTGTGAAGAATCACGTGAAAATGAATTCATCATGAAGAGTCATGTTCAAACAAATGAATCATCTGAAGAATCACACGTGGAAATAAATGAATCATCTGAAGAATCACATGTGAATATAAATGAATCATGTGAAGAATCGCACGTGAAAATCAACGAATCATATGAAGAATAATGGGAAATATGTCAATCAAAAATGAAAAAAAATAACTGTGAAGAATTACATGTGAAAGTAAAGGAATCATGTGAAGACTCACATAAAAATAAATGAATCGTGAATGAATAATGAATCAGTTGTGAAAATAAATGGATCAATAAATGAAAATGAAATTAAATATGAAAATAAAACAATCATGGAGGAAAAAAAATCAAGTAATGCGTAAATTGCATGTGACGTTTCACGTGTAAAAGTCGATTGACATTCCTTTTTAATGAAATACATAAAGGCTTTATTTATGAGGATTCACTAACAGATAGATACTACAGTGTTGAACTGAGCTAACACTAACAGGACAATAAATACAAGGCAGCACAAACGTTATGTTCAAAAACTGTGACTTAGATCTTGATTTCTTTTCTCAGAGGAGACAGAATTTACGTGGTTGAATCATCAATGTACAGAAACTATAGTGCTTGTATTTAAATTAGTAGAAATGGTTAACGTTTAAATATAATTATAAACTGTCATCATAACAGCTTGTGAAATTGTGTTTCCAGATGTAGGACCATCGCGATGGAGACGGGAGCTCAGAACATGCAGATCTGCGGTACAGTCCTGCAGCTTTTCTTCCCTCCACATCAGCTGTTGCAGGTCATCACACTTCCTATTATGTACAGCTGTTTCCAGCTGCTGACGGGCCTACTGTTGATCATAGGTGAGGGTGAAAATACATTTATATTGATATTAAACCTAAATGGATTTTAGTTTTGGAATTGAGGATGTTTTGACACCGATTATAATAGTAAGCTTTCGCTGTGTTTTCATTTCTTTTACAGCTTATCAGATTTACAAGAAGATGGTGTATAAGAATAATTTTATGACCTCAGAGGAAATCGGTCAACCCAACGAAAATGGTCCTAAAGAGGAAATCAATGCCCCCAACACTATCTACATGAGTGACGTCATGTAAAGCTGACAGGAACACCGAGCAACCTCGAGTATCAGTCACGGACGATTAAAAATCTCTCCTTGGTGGAGTGCTACAACTCTGAATTTGTACATGCGCTGTGTGTTTTGTTCAACTCTAACACTTGATAAGCACTGTGAAACTAGGCTAGTTAAGTTCGGTCAAGCTAGCACTCAAGATTATCTACCAGCAAAAAAAAAAAGATTTCAAAACAATAGAACCCCTCACAAAATTTGTAATGGTTTTAATGGTTATAATGGGAATTGAATTGGTTTTAATGGTCCCTGTGGGTCTCTACTGGTAATTTCTTGGTTCTAATGCTGGCATGTAATGTCTAGCGGATACCAAGAAGGACCTACTGTGTAATGGTAAAGGTTTTAATAGTTTATAGCTGATGGTATTTGTAATGGTATTTCTAGCTGAAACCATTAGAATTTCCGTGATGGTTTCTATTGTTTCTATTGTTGCTAGTTTCATATGATGTAGAATTGATGCGTACGGTTGTCCATTTGTTTGTTAATCTGACAAACAATTCGGCGATTTATACACACCACTTTTGTTCATACTGTACAGCATTAAACATAACTATAAACGAATGAATAAAATCGAAGTGTTGTTCATTGATACATCAACATTTGTAGTCAAGACCGCCATTTTCCCAGTCCTACACCAGGACTATTCGAGTTCGAGTCGAGGTCAAGGCAAGATGGAGTCCGAACGAGTCATGATGGTGGAATCAAATCCTTTTCGAGTCAGCTTTGTCTGTACGATGCACCGGAGATGACGCAGTTTTTCTCTGAGAAAAATAAGACATTGTTTTCACAAAGTCTCGGACCAGAACAAGACCGTGTTTACCAAGACACGTCCAAGACCAGTCCGAGACAAATCTAAGACAATACAGAAAGTCCTATAGCCTTAGGTATAAAAATAATTAAATAAGAAGAATAAAACAATTTGGGGCGTGCTGTTATAGAAAAATAATCACCTACATGGCGCTACCTGTAACTCTGATCCATCACACCACCCACGTTGATTATTTTTTGAGAACATCATGACTCTGAGTGTTTTATTTCCTCTACAGAGTGTAATGGTTCTTTCAGGGCTGTATATTATGTGTAGCTTATTTTATTGTCTTTTTGCTGTTCTGTTTGTGATTATTGTGATTGTTTGTGTAAGTGATTATTTTTCCCAATGTTTTTAGGATTGTAACTGGGTTTTTATTACGTATGTTATTGTCTTATACAGTACAGAGTTAGAGGTGCTACTGCACTTTAAACACTGAAACATGCACAGGGGTGGGTACAGGGTGTCTGAGGAGTAGGGGCACCCTAGAGGGCACTTCATCATGTTTTCTCATACATATCAGCACCCTAGAAGGCACTTCATCATGTTTTATAAAACGAAGCAGCAATTTAGAGGGAAGTTCATCATACTTTCTCGCATGTAATGACACCTTAGAGGGCACTTTGTCATATTTTATCACACATATCAGCACCTTAGCAGGCACTTTGTGATATTTTCTCACACATAATGGCACCCTTGAGGGCACTTCATAATGTTTTCTGAAATGTTTCAGAACCCTAGGGGGCACTTCATTTTATTGTCTTGCATGAATCGGCACCCCAGAGGTCATTTTTTCATGCTTTCAGCACCCTAGGTGGCACTGCATCTCATTTTCTTGCCTATAGGGCATAATGCACTGCATCAAATATTCATCACTGGAAAGGCACCCTAAATGGCATTTCCTGACATTTTCTCAATTGTATTGGCACCCCAGAGGGCACTTCAGCATACTTTTTTACATGCAGCACCCTAGACGGGAACTGTGCATATGATATTTGGACCCGAACCATTCATAATTCGGAGATGTTTTCGTAGAAGAAATGATGTGGGTGAAAAGTACTTATAATAAACACAAGGGAGATCTAGTAGGATTAGTATGTAAGTTTATTAAGGGTCACAGACAAACTGACTGAATATCATATCATGTAAATTTTATGGAGACTTCACTGGACCGGTAGGACTGTAATCCGGAGAGCAGTAAGGAGAAAACAGATGATAAAATGGGGTGTGTCCGGAGGACGGCGGATATCCAGCCGAGGTGTAAAAAGGAGAATACTGAGTCTCGGGGCTAGCTAAAAAAGGAGTCAGAGCCCAGATCAGAGAAAGTGACATCATCCGTCTGTGTAAAAGCATCAACACACACACGCAGGGAGGATTGTGTATCTGAAAGGGGGGAGCCCCGCATTGCCATTTCCATTTTTAGAGGGGGTGCGAAGGACGTCAAACAGAATCGTGATGTCAGTAGTGAGATGTGCAAGCTGATAGCAAGTGTTTAGATCCAAATCCAGCCCCTCCGTTAAAGGGGAGAAGGTGAAGTGGAAGGGCACCTAGGATTAAACGATAATAGATGGATATTGATGAATGAAATTCACACTATGGTTTATTAGGTTATTAAGCACAAGAGAAAGAGCGCAGCACACACCCATATCGGACACACACACTCTCTTACACAGTCAAGGACGAGCGCGCAGACATAACATAACATAGCACACACATACGGAAGGAAAAACGTAACTTACAAGAGCAATAAAAAAGGAGAGTATTCAGATGTAATAAGTATCATTAGGCTATGTAGGATATTTGATGATGATATTAAGTAAGAAGTACAGTAAAATCAATTGCTACCATATAGAAAACAGAATTACTGAAATACAGGGCATAAATAAACAGGAATTATCAAGAAATATAAAAAATGTAGACTTACTCATAATGGGATCGGAGGCGAGGAAAAGTCTTGTCTCAATGAGGAAGAGGGAAGTCAGGAGTAATACAGACACCTTAAGTTTAAGAGAAAACTAAGGCCATTTTATAAGAAAGGAACTGAGTAAAAGTGCACCCACGTGATCAAGACCACGAATTGTTTTGTTTCAATACACTTTCTGTTTCTAATGGTATTTGAAAAAGGCTTTGTTTTGAACTTACTGGTGTCTGAGATAAGCTTTGTTTTGAACTTACTGGTGTCCGGGATCAGCTTTGATATGAACATAATGGGTGTCTTGATAAGTTCTTTTTACAATGTAATGGAAGCGCTAGTCAATTCATTTGGAGATATATTGGTATAAGAGTGAGTAGAAACTGTATAAATAGAAGAGCTTTTGTCTCTGGCTGTTGGAATCACTTCTGAGACTTCTCATTTGTGGATTTCGGATGGTGGAACAGAATGAATAAACCTGGACCCTTGCTATTCCTCACTCACTGGTCTGGTGTCTTATTTTTTCTTCTGTCTCCAATTGAATATGTGAGTATCTCTTTCTAGATTAAATTCTGTGTCTTTGGGTAATAGGCTAAATTCAGTTCTTCAGAAATCACGTGTGAAAATTAATGTAAAAATAAATGAATCGTGTGGAAAACCAAATGTAAAAATGAATTAATCATGTGTAAAGATCACAATGAGTCATGCATCACGTGTGAAGATCAAGAAAAAATTAATGAATCATGTAAAAATGAATCATTTGGTGGGAAAACATGAAAATAAATTAATAAATGAATGGTGTGTAAACATTAAGTAAAAATAAATTGTGTAAAAATCACATGATAAAGCAAGTAAAATGAATGAATCAAATAGAAATGAATCGATCAAGAATTTAACAGCACTGTGGCATGAAGCTAATTTAAATTTTTTAATCTATTTTCATTTTTGTGCGTTCTTGAATATCGCTATTTTATTTAATTTATTATTTTTTTTGTTCGTTTTTAAACATTATTTTAAACATAAAACAGGATTAAATGTTTCACGTCATCGTATTTATCATGAAAGCAAAGCGCTTCCGTTGCTTTTTGGTCCTCCATTTGAACTCCATTTCCCAGAGGTCTTTGCGGTCCAGTTTCTGACAACGAAACCGCCTGGTCGTCAAATCCGAGTTCTCAGACTGCGTTTGACTCGGGATAAGGTAAAACAGCGAATTATACAGTCTACATCTACATAACTACAATGACGTAATTAATATTAATATGATGATAATCGCCGTTTTGTTATAAATGTTTCCGTGTCCTGTGATTTTTTTTGAGGACGAATGCTTTAATGTCTCGTGCACAGTGAGAGTGCAGCGTTGGAACGTTATTGAGCACGAACGCCAGATGCTAACGCTAATGCTAAGTAGATAAACTAAAGACGAAATGTTTAGAGATGTTTAAAAGGTCGCGAGTTTGTTTTGAAATGATTTAGTTATTTATTTTTACGAAATTAACATTTTTCGGAATGCATAATTTGTCAGCGTGTGTTTGTTAGGAGAGCGCATAAACATGATGTATTTTATACTATGTGTTTAGCTAGTCTGTGCAATAAAATAAACACATTTATTAACGTTTTTATTCAACCTGGGTGGTAAAATGCTCATAAATTAAAAATTTTTAACAAATTCCGAGCTCTAAATTGATCCATAACACTGAACTAACCTAATACTTGTGTTAACTAAAATATAAAATGAACAACTAAAATAGTTAATTTTGTTATGATGACTTTTTAAATAAATTAAATACGACTATCTTATCTAACTTTATATTAATAACACATTTCAGGTGACACTTTTTGTGTTGATCCTTTTCCTGTTTACTCTTTTATGTTCATTTATTGGCGATTTCTCGATTGTGATTGGTCAGAAGGTCACGATTGATTGGTTAATTCTATAATTCATTAATTTCTGCTGATAAGTTATGGTTTCTATAGTAACGGCTAATTCAGGGGGACTTGAGATGAGCATATGTAATCGTTGATAAAGCATAGGAGGTATTTATTATTCTTCCAACGTTTGCAGGAAAGAGGAGTTTACACTTCTTTGCTTCTTGTTTCTCGGGAACATGAGGATAGCTGCTGTAACGTAAGTGAGAGCATGAACGTACTTGTTTCACATTAAATGTAGCTATAAATGGACACAAAGTATATTTTACTTTTAGTTCATTATAATGTAAGTACTGGAGTATAAGTGTGGCAAAACACTTCTCGTTGTGCCGTTATAGGACAATAAAAAGCTTTTGGCATGGTAAGATTGACGCCGTGTTTTCATAACGCACCGTTGTTGATTATTTTCCTGTAAGAACACGACATGGGATGCTTTATTTCCTAGTTATATGATATGATCTATAAAATGTGCTCAAAGGTGGGATAATGATGTAATCCATTGGGCTACTGATGAAAAATCAAATATACGTGAGTTACTCTGACGTGTTTATTTCAGAAAGTTGTCAGTCTGTTCTCCTGTTATCGTCAGCATGATGATGATGGAAAGCGAGGGATGAGGACGAGTGCAGCGGCGAGCGAGAGAGAGAAAGAGGGAGCGCTCTGTGAGCGAGGCTTGGCGAGGAAAAACAAAAGCCCTTTGATGGGTCTCGCTGTGAAAATCGGAACCGGCCCTCACACACGCCGCTGAGTGAATGTTGATGAGGTGAGTGCTATACAAAGTGTCCATTCATACGGCGCCGGAGTTAAAGCTGACTCGGTTCTGCGTGGGCATCAGGAGAACTTCCCATCGCTGATGCGGCCTTGTTTTGAACTAGCGCATGATGGGAATCTCTCTCGAATTGAGACGATACGAGTGAACTGAAATGTGCTACATAAAAGCCCACTAAGAGAAAAGAGCAAAGGGAAGTGGTTGCTTGGTTGGTTGAGGGACTAAAGATTTCTGAGCATAGTTATGAACTCTGGACCTCAGACAGCAAACCAGTTGTTTGAAGGAAGAAGAAGAACACGAGGTTAATTTGTGCCAGCTTGCTCAAGACATTAAAAATGTGGGCGGCTGTGGCTTAGTCGGTAGAGCGGGTTGTCCACTAATCGTAGGGTTGGTGATTCGAATCCCGGCCCGGGTGATCCCATGCCGAAGTGTCCTTGGGCAAGACATTGAACCCTAAGTTGCCCCCAATGGCAAGCTAGCACCTTGCATGGAAGCTCTGCTACCATTGGTGTGTGAGTGTGCTCTCATTTGTAAGTCGCTTTGGATAAAAGCGTCTGCTAAATGAATAAATGTAAATGTAAAAACTGATGAATATAATCAATAAAAAAAATATATATATGGATGGATGGATGGATATATATTTGTGTGTATGTGTATGTATGTATGTATGTATGTGTATATATATATATATATATAATGTGTGTATACAAGGTGTGATATATATATATTATATAACGTACGTGTGTATATATAATGTGTGTGTGTATATATAACGTGTATGTATATGTATGTGTGTGTGTATATGTGTATATATATATATATATATATATATATATATATATATATTAGATATACAGTGCCTTGCGAAAGTATTCGGCCCCCTTGAACTGTTCGACCTTTTGCCACGTTTCCGGCCTCAAACAAAAAAAGATATAAAACTGTAATTTTTTGTGAAGAATCAATAACAGGTGGGACACAATCATGAAGTGGAACCAA
>JAFFST010006100.1:0-26832 GCA_022414735.1 Noturus placidus
TGTTTACATGAGTCGCTCTTAGAATATTCCTTTCATGTTCCTGTTTTACATGTCATAGACCATAGATTAACAGCACACGCCATTACGTCCCTGTGCCACGCCGTTCGACGTTCCCTCCAGAATTTCACGTATTAACATACAGATCGTCTTCGTTATGGGACCGTGTACAGTTTTGGGTGTTTCATTTTTCGAAAGGTTCAAGTGCAGTTAATTAATTGTCATGCTCTACGTGCAAACACACGACTGCTTGAAGCTGTGGGCTGCGTCCCAAACAGCGTACTATCCTATTATATAGTAGCTACAATACGTGTATTACGCTTACAATATAACAGCTACGTATACGGTTTCAGACACAGCCGTGCTCTCTTGTTTGCCGTCAAACGGTTGAGCGCTGCCGTGTGTGTACGTGTCCTGTCTCAAATTACAGTGAATGTGTACATGTCAGTAACGCACGTCGATAATGCGATTAAAACAGGAATACTCCACATGTCTTAATTCGATTTGTGTTGACTTCGAGTATGACTTTAATCGGATTAAGGTCATCAATAATCACTGTTTACATGTTCATATTAATCAGAGTATCGTCTTAATATCGGATTATTGTTGTTCATGTAAACAAAACTTTTCCACAATGCGTTTCTTTCTGTTATGTATCGCCCAGTCCACCAGAGGGCGACACGATCACAAAGCACAGATGTTCACCTTCACCGGTTGTTTTCGAAGTTACACCCTGCAACGAGGTTTATACAGTTTTCTCTCCGACAAACATAAAAACAGCACCGCTTTTATTCATCGTGCTGATTTCACACCCGGTTTCAAACCCTACATCGCTCTCTGAACGACATTTTAAGAAGAGTTCCGCGATGCATCGTTTTATCAAGGCAAGTACACGGACACCTTTGGGGTCCTTTTTTCCCTTATTCCGCTCGACGCCGTGTTCCAAATGGCGTCCTACTTTCTTTACTAGTGCACTAGGTAGGGTGCGTCATATCCGGCATGCGCGGCTTGTATATAGTGCCCTACATGTCGAGACATATCGGATTCCTGCATGACACAGGATTGTATGTAAGAATTTAGTACAAACTTTGACCCGTGGAGGGCAGTAAGACACTCAGCAGCGTCTACACTGCCGGAAACATATAAGAAGAAGACATATCGGATTGAAAACACCGGAAGTTAAAGTAAAAACATTTCAATTCATTTTGTTTTGTATTCTTACAAGAACATTTTTTTTTTTTAAATAGTATTTTATTTTTGTAAGTTTTGTTTGTCAAGCGCGTCACCTTGTAAATTCACAAATAATAATAATAATAAAAGACGTTTAAATGTGCCATGGGCTGCTCTCGTGACTGTCCCCTTTGCCCCACTTTCTCTGAAAGGGGGAAGGAAGTTGTGGCTCTGTGTGTTGCTGTTTGTTTGTTTGTTTGTTTGTTTGTTTGTTTGTTTGTTTGTTTGTTCATCACTGTACAGAAATGAAAGTTCGCTATTAAAAATGCCGTTATTTCATTGCGAGCTGTGGGGTGTGTGTGTGAAGGGCATCAGCTCGACCCCCTGTACTGTAGTTTTAGGTGCAGTTACAGCTTCACTTTTGTACCTGTATGGCAGCAGCAAGGCTCAGGTCAGTGACATGAAGTCTTCATCTTATTTATTATTCTTATGTACAGGAATGAAACATTCTGTGTCATGATGTTGTAGGAAAATAATCAACAGCACTGTGCTTTCCTGTAACACCACGCCCTGCTGTCGAGGGTTTTATTCCTCTCATCACACAGTCAACAATAACATTTTTTGTTGTATTTTTATCCGTTTAATGTTATAATGAGTCGTTCCCTCATCACCTTCTTTTTTTTTTTTTTTTCTCTCTCTCATGTCAATTGAACTTTTGAACCGGATCAATCGATTTGATTTGTATAGCGCTTTTAACTACGGATATGGACTCAAAACAGCTTTACAGAAACATATAAACACAGGATAGAGATTTTAAGTGTGTGAATTCATCCCTATTGAGCGTGACGGTGGTGACAGGAAAAACTCCCTAAGGTGATATGAGGAAGAAACCTTGAGAGGATTGAGAGGATCTGGGTAACGACGGATATTCATCCATCCATCCATCCATCTTCAACCGCTTACTCCTTTATCAGGGTCACGGGGGAACCTGAAGTCTATTCCAGGGAGCATCGGGCACAATTCGGGGTACACCCTGGACAGGGTGCCAGTCCATCACAGGGCACAATCACATACACACTCACACACCCATTCATACACTACGGACACTTTAGACACGCCAATCAGCCTAACATGCATGTGTTTGGACTGGGGGAGGAAACCGGAGTACCCGGAGGAAACCCCCGACACACAGGGAGAACATGCAAACTCCACACACACATGGCCCTGGCGGGACTCGAACCCCGGACCCTGGAGGTGTGAGGCGGACGTGCTAACCACTAAGCCACTGTGCGCCCTACGACGGATATTGTGAAAGTAAAAGAAAGTTCATTATGGTTTTTATATGAAGTCTGCTTGTTGAACTAGTACACTGTTCACTAAAGGAGACCTGCGTGTAAAACTGTATATGGGGATTGCAGTCCCAAGGACATCGCCACAACCGTCGTCCCAGCAACCACAGCGAGAATGTCCATGTGGAATTGAGGTTCAAAACTATTCCCATGGTACTTCAAGCTGTACCGTCCTAATCAATCTCCAGGCTGTAGCCTCCAGTAGGGCATCAGGATGGATCAGGCAGGTCTGGCGAGCAGAAAGGGTCAGGATCTCCATAAAATCATGTGTAACTTGACAGAAGGAGAGAGGAAGAGGGAGAGAGAGATTATTAGGTATGCTTACTATCCGGTAATGGATAAGACTGTGTACTTTGTGTAAAAGAAAGTCTGCTGTAGCCTTCGCTATTCAAGGTACCAACAAATAGCCTGCACCTTTTGATAAAAGGTTTAGTTATAAAACTGTCTGGTTTTAGTTTAATACATTTACATTTATTCACTTAGCAGACGCTTTTATCCAAAGCGACTTACAAATGAGAGATACAAGCAAAGTGATATCAAGCAGGGAACAATACAAGTAGTGCTACTATACAAGATCTATTAATTGAGTACTAGAAGAAGCAAAGTGCGCAGAGTCGAGGTGTAAGTGCATTTTTATTTATTTATTTATTTATTTTTATGAGATGGTTAGGTGTTGGAAAGGGACCTTGTGCCACGCTGAGTAGGAACTACTAAACTTTGGTCGCTAATCGATCGCAGATTACGTGTGGGAACGTAAGCCTTCAGCGGAGTGTTGAGGTAGGAGGGTGCTGTTCCAGACAGGGTCTTGTACGTGAGTGTCAAGGCCTTGAATTCGATGCGGGCAGCTACAGGAAGCCAGTGGAGGGAGATGAAGAGGGGTGTGACATGGGATAATAGTCTGAATTTCATATCTAATATTTTCAGCTTTACCAATGGGAAAAACTCATGAAATCTTCGCTGCTGTATAATGATTGTGATGGTGCGGCTGTTTCTGTGGTGGTTTTATTCCTGGATAATTTGGCAATGAAAGGCAAAACCGTTCAATCGGTCGACTTCTAGTAGTCGTGTCGCTAGTGGCGAGTGCATACGTTTGTGTATTTGTGTGCATGTGAATATTTATTTTACGACGTTTGTACTAAATGCTTGCAGGTACCGGTGTTGATGTGTGCCGACGGATTCCGGGCGTTCTTGCACACACACTGCCCCGTTGTGTTGGAGCGGTTTTGCCCAACGCCGTGGTGCTGGGGCGGCCGAATGCAGACGCTCGTGCGTGTTTTCATCAAGACCTGCCCTGCTGTCACATATCGCAAGTATGGAAATGTAAATTCTACAGTATTTGCTGCAGTGTTTTGTAGAAGAGACTTCTATGTTATAGTGTTTAAAAAAAAACTGTATTCCCAACTATTTCACAGCGAGATAATCAGGACAGGTGATGGCGGTCAGCTCTCTCTAGACTGGGTTGATAACCTGGATAATGCAAAATACCCACAATCCTCGTCCCGGCCTACGGTGCTAATCCTGCCCGGGCTGACAGGAAACAGCAGGCAGACGTACGTCCTGCACATGGTCAAACAAGCCGTACGGCACGGATACAGGTGAGTGTGTGTTCAGACTGTACATAGACATGGACACTGACGTGAGAAGAGTAACAGGTGTAGGAACGCTGATGTGTGGCACGGCCCGTTCCGTTACTCTGTGAGAAACCTGCCGTCCTCATGAACCTTTACTCTCTCAGGTGTGTGGTGATGAATAACCGGGGTTTTGGAGGAGAAAAGTTGCTGGTAAGGAAATCTTTATTTCCCCATTTGTTTCCTGAGCATTTCCTTTTCCTGTTTCTTTTCTTTTCTTTTCATGATCTCGGCAATAAAAGGTTTGCGTTTAACTAAATCTTCACATTTAACAAATGCTGGAAGGAGAGAAAACATTTTAGAGACAAAATACAGAAATCTTGTGTTGTCATAAATCATGTTAGGATGTCTAACACAAAATATTAGTAACCCAAATGTATGATAAGGAGGCCAAGCACCAAAGGTGCGTAGGCACCCTGTTGTAATTCTACGTTTTGTTCTTCTTCTTCTTCTTCTTCTTCTTCCTCTTCTTCTTCTTCTTCCATTTCCTCTCCTTCTTCTTTGTCTTCTTCCATTTCCTCTTCTTCCTCTTCTTCGTCTTCTTCCATTTCCTCTCCTTCTTCTTTGTCTTCTTCCATTTCCTCTTCTTCGTCTTCTTCCATTTCCTCTTCTTCGTCTTCTTCCATTTCCTCTTCTTCTTCTTCTTCCATTTCCTCTCATTCTTCTTCTTCCTCTTCTTCTTCTTCTTCCATTTCCTCTCCTTCTTCTTTGTCTTCTTCCATTTCTTCTTTTTCTTCTTCTTCTTCTTCTTCCTCTTCTTCGTCTTCTTCCATTTCCTCTCCTTCTTCTTTGTCTTCTTCCATTTCCTCTTCTTCGTCTTCTTCCATTTCCTCTTCTTCGTCTTCTTCCATTTCCTCTTCTTCTTCTTCTTCCATTTCCTCTCATTCTTCTTCTTCCTCTTCTTCTTCTTCTTCCATTTCCTCTCCTTCTTCTTTGTCTTCTTCCATTTCTTCTTTTTCTTCTTCTTCTTCTTCTTCCTCTTCTTCGTCTTCTTCCATTTCCTCTCCTTCTTCTTTGTCTTCTTCCATTTCCTCTTCTTCGTCTTCTTCCATTTCCTCTTTTTCTTCTTTGTCTTCTTCCATTTCCTCTTCTTCTTCTTCTTCTTCTTCTTCTTCCATTTCCTCTCATTCTTCTTCTTCCTCTTCTTCGTCTTCTTCTTCTTCTATTTCCTCTCCTTCTTCTTTGTCTTCTTCCATTTCCTCTTCTTCGTCTTCTTCCATTTCCTCTTTTTCTTCTTTGTCTTCTTCCATTTCCTCTTCTTCTTCTTCTTCTTCCATTTCCTCTCATTCTTCTTCTTCTTCTTCTACTTCTGCTTCTTCTTCTATTTCCTCTCATTCTTCTTCTTCCATTTCCTTTTCTTATTTTTCTTCTTCTTCCATGACTTCTTATTATTATTCTATTTCTTCTTCCATTTCCTCTTCTTCTTCTTCTTCTTCTTCTTCTTCTATTCCATTTCCTCTTATTCTTCCATTTCCTCCACTTCTTATTATTATTCAATTTCTTCTTCTGGCTAGGGTGTCTATGGCAGTTCATAGACCCATTTGGTAAAAGTCTATGCAACAAATGTCCTGCCAGCGCCACCTACAGGCCAACAGATCAACAATTGTAGCACGTCTGAGCAAATGTGCGGCTCACCTAGTCTGGGTGCTTGGCCCCCTGAAAATGCCCGCTTGCAGCTTTAATTCTAATTATTATTAGTATTTTATTCCACAGCACTGTGGGATCCTCCAGTGATTAATGTTCCATAACGGCAGGTTATTTTAGGTTGATATTAAAGCCCTGGTTGTAATACGTTGACCTTTCTATAGTACTGTAGCATAAGAAGACGGGGTGGAGTTTAAACCAACGTGTAAATGCTGATATGGTTGATTATTGAGGTTCTAAGTACGGAGATGTTTGTTTCACTGGAAATACTTCAGGATTGAGGAATTTATTCGTTCTGGATTCTCTCCGGAACGTTCTGTTAAAGGAAAATAATCACTCCAGGTTAATAACTCTGTACTGGGCCACACCACATCACCCTGTCGTTGACTATTCTCCTGTAAGAACACACGCCCTTCTGCGTTATTCCTTACTTATCATCTATAACTACCTTTTTTTATCTCTTACCGCTGTCTAAGAATAATAGCTATCTGTACGAGTTGAGAAGAATTTCCGCGGGGTCAGATTCGTTTACCGTAGGCAGGTCATTGAGTCACGGTTTGTCTTGCGTAAAACGCACAGCATATATCTTATCTACATCAGGTATTATAGCGCTCACAGGAACACACAGACAATGCAGAGACCTCGTGACACCGCTAAATTATGTTGCAAAGTTCGCCTGACTCACATCGCCCTAATCGTGCCCCCCCCCCCTTATTTCTCAGACTCCTCTTACGTTCTGTGCTGCCAACACTCAGGACGTGGAGACAGCTGTCAATCATGTGAAAGAGCTCTACCCACAAGCCCCTCTGCTCGGAGCTGGGGTGTCTCTTGGGGGGTGAGAAACCAGCACATGCTTACACACATGTAGAGAAACATAAAGTACTGTTAAAGATGAATGTTTAGGTTTGTGGTCAGCAGGTGGTGCCAGTGTACAGCATCTAATATCAAGCATCTAGTATTAGATTGCTTTCACCTCTCTCTCTCTCTCTCTCTCTCTCTCTCTCTCTCTCTGTCTCTCTCTGTGTCTCTCTCCCTCCCTCCCTCCCTCTCTCTCTCTCTCTCTCTGTGTCTCTCTCCCTCCCTCTCTCTCTCTCTCTCTCTCTCTCTCTCTCTCACACAATTGATGTAACTTAATATTTTCTTGCTCACTCTCGCCCTCAGGATGCTGCTGTTGAATTATCTGGCGCGTAAAGGGCATGACTCGAAGATGATCTCCGGTCTCGCCCTGTCTGTGAGCTGGAACTCGTTCGAATCCTCCAAATCGCTGGAGCAGCCGATCAACAAGCTGCTGTTCAATCGCCATCTCACCAGTAACCTGTGCCACACCGTGAACAGGTTAACTGTCCGGTCGCCTTTTTCATCGTCTACGTTATTAATTATCGATTCACGGTCCGTTTTTACCGCTTTTATTATAACAGTAGAATAGCATAGTGAATGTGAAATGATCTAGAAAGTATAACGGCAATGTTTATTCCGGTTTTGCTGCATTTCATCTCTCGAAAGGCCAGAGTGGTTTGCTTTGCTCATAGTTAAATGATCAGGCTGTGCTGGGCGCTTGTTGATTCCAATCCAAACACAAACTTGCAGCAAGCAATTCAGACCACAGTGCAGGTTGTCTCAGCCACGTAATACATTATTTTTTTTTTAAATCTTCTACGTATTTTTCCAGGTCAAATGTGTTAGTAAGGCTACTTTTTAAAAGGCTACTGCGCCTTTAAATGGATCTGTGTTAAATATAACAGCTTGCATCTCACTCTTTCCTCAGACACAGAAAGATCCTGGAGAAGGTGGTCGACATAGACCATGTATTAAAGGTATTCACTCGTATTCCTGACATCCTCCTGCTTCTGTGATCCAATTTTATAGGAAGTGCAAAAGTTTGCACACCCTTAAGACAAAAGACATTAGGTAGGTTTCATTAAACAGATAATAATAATAATAAAAGTTTTCTTCATGATCATAAGTTACAATAAATAGTGAAATAAAGTCCTCCATCTTGAAGAGTCCCCCATGTTGGAAAAGCTAAGATTTCATCTGAGTGTAACAATGCCCCGACACTGGAGACTCCTTCAATGTTCAACATTTCCTTAGAGAAAACTTCACCCTAGCAAGAATCACACGTATATCTGAATACGTGTAGCCATACAAGTATGCGTTACTGTGACGTGGAGCTGTCAGAGCTGCTGGTGTAGAAAATGAACCAACCTCTGACCAATCAGATTTGAGAATTCAGCAGCACTGTTGTATAAGGTTTATTGTCTTGCTTTCTATTTAATACCTGTCTATAAGATAAATGATTAAAACATACTTGATGATAATTTTGTAAATAAATTTGTGTCCAGGCGCGTACGATTCGTGAGTTTGACGAACGCTTCACATCTGTCATGTTTGGCTACAAGTCGTGCATTGATTATTACCAGGATGCGAGTCCGTGTAACAAACTGCCCCAAATGGCTGTCCCTGTGCTGTGCCTCAACGCCGCAGATGATCCCTTCTCCCCAGAACACGGTGAGGAACCATTAGACAAACCCATTAGCACTTGTTTGTGTGAAAAATGTTTATTGATCTTATCGAGGTCACCTCACTATGGTCTTTCCGTCTCTGCAGCTTTCCCAGTAGCTCTGGCTCAGCGCTCGCCAAACGTGGCTCTCTTGGTGACATCACACGGAGGGCACATCGGCTTCCTCGAAGGGATTTTCCCTAACGGCGAAGGCTACATGGATCGAGTCTTCAGTCAGTTCGTCCGAGCTGCTTTCGAGCACCAGGAGGACCTGAAGGAGGCCTGCAGCAGCAGCAGCGACAAGTAGCACAACCATCACAGCAGCTCCGATTAACCACAAACCATTGAGCACTAATACACGATCTCGAAACCTCGTTTGAATAGCTGATTAGAAGGAAGTTTCACTTAGAAATGACTCTGAAAATGCTCTGAATTTTTTTACAGCGTGCCATGAAGTGCTCTTCAAAGTTACTTAGGGTTGTACATTGAGATCCAGTTTGTTGGCTGTAAAAATTGTCAAAATTTGTACCTCTTGCTAAAGATGAGGTTAGGTTAAAATTTTAATATAAAACAAACATACATGCACAATTTTTTTTATTTACCTCAAGACATGCTGGATGTCCAAGACGTCCGTCTTTTTTCATATAAATTTACATTCATTCATTTAGCAGACGCTTTTATCCAAAGCGACTTACAAATGAGACACACACGCACACCAATGGTAGCAGAGCTGCATGCAAGGTGCTAGCTTGCCATCGGGGGCAACTTAGGGTTCAGTGTCTTGCCCAAGGACACTTCGGCATGGGATCACCCGGGCCGGGATTCGAACCACCAACCCCACAATTAGTGGATTAGTGGACAACCCGCTCTACCGACTGAGCCACAGCCGCCCATACATACTGTATATATATATATACATATATTAAAGTGCACCAAGTATGGTTTTGAAACGTGACTAATTTTGTTTTAAAGGCCTCTCACAGTAAATGTATATGCATCCGAGGTTAAAAAACATTATAGCATGCTCATAATTTAAACTGCAGCATTATCTTTTTCCCCCCAGTTTCACAAACGACTCATTCAGTGATCCGTTCTAAAGGATTCACTCTAATCTCCTGCTTTCAATTCTTAAAAAGCACCGGTGCGGATGATTCGCAGCTGAAATGATCGATTCTGGAACGGGGAGCGCAGCATGGAAGCTCATGCCCATCAACACCCTTTATTATAACGCAGTGAGTATTGTATGGAGGACGCAATGCTCCAATCGGAAGTCCAACCGCAGTGTAGATGAGTTCGGATAACAAGTATTTAAAACAATAAATGTACCTGAAATATTCTATGAAATATAAGAATTGATTTTCTTTACATATTCAATGTACTCCATCTGGTGTAGAACAGATTGGGAAGTTTCTTGTGACGCCGCAGTGTTTCCTCTTTTCTCTGATTGACGTTATTTATGTTTCCGGCTCAACTGAAACTTTATTAAAAAGCCTCCGGGCTTTCGCAGTAATTCAGAATAAAGCCGAGATCATTATCCGGTAGAGAGAGTGTTCAGCGTGTTGATCCGAACAAAGGTCAGCTCTATCCTCTTCTGGCCAAGATATTTTTACCTCGTATTTTACCGGTCCAGCATGTCTCTGAGGAAGCATAGGCAAAGGCATATTTTGTAGGTGAAATTTCCTTGTAATAAAAGAAAATGTTTATAGATGTATATTTTTACTAAGTGCACTGGATAAGCGGCAAGAAGAAACATTTTATATATATATATATATATATATATATATATTACACACTGTAACATTAATAAATGCCATTAATTGGCATTTATTATTGTTCCTTATATCCCTTCCTGTCAGTATATCAAGAGTTTTGTGTAGAAATGAAGAATGTACTGTTTTAGTTTTCGAAACTATCGCACAGACTTTCAGAATCTGGACAAACTTGACGAGGCATATTGAGCCCTTTGTTTCCACCGCTGTTGAACGTGATTACAATAACATATTTTTACGTTCTCTTTGAAACGGACAAGGAAAGGAATTTAGACATGGCTTAAATGAACAGTCCTGTTAAACTGTTTATTTAACACCAATAAGATCATAGCGATTAATTTAATGCAATAAGAACATAGAAATACACCAACAATCGGGTATGAGTTTTCCCACACACACACACACACACACACACACACACACACACACCCAAGTAGTCTTTCATTGGCATGAACATTTATGGGGTCCAGCAGAAAATGTGCCTTTAAAAATATTAAGGTTGTAAAATAATAATTATTGTTATTATTGCACAATCATTTATATTGGTCTTATTATTGTGGGTTTAATAAAATCGTTTCTCATTTTTATATTAAGATGTTTAAATGTTAGATATCCCGTGCCATCATTACAGTGCATCTGCATTTATTAATTATTATTATTATTATTATTATTGATTTCCTTTATCTCAGTTCTGTGCCTCTGAACCAGACAGATCTCCATCTTCAGTGCTATAAACCACATGAAATCTAACCTAGTGCAAACGTTTTTGTGTATCCTTTCCTCTGTATTACGCTGGAGAGTTATGCTAGAGCCCAGGGTTCAAGATAATCATGTGATTGCTGTATTTCAGCAGTTACGCTAAGATTTTCTAGCTAGCAGACAGCTGTGAGCTCAAATCCCAGGCCAGAGTTGCTTCTTCGAGCAAGACGTAGTCGGTGGTTGTAGGCTCAGATTGCTTCCCATCTTTTGTCTCGGACAAAATGAATGAATAAATGGGTGATTCGATGATTAGTGGCATTTCACTCCTGCAGCTCTTCTAAGTGTTTCTGAAATGATTTGTTAGAAGAAACATTTGAATCAATCTCATGCAACATCTCAGCTATACAAGGTTCATTACTGACAGGGAATTATGCTAGTGCTAAGTTTGGATGATGCAACTTTCTGTCGAACATGTGACTTTGGAACGGTCCAGATATTTCATAGGGGAGAGTGTGCATAAAAATGAAATGTTCAATAGATTCACACTTTAATGCACAACTATTTTACATTGTAGTATTTGGAAGAATTGTAATTCTTTATTTATAAGAATCATGCACATAGGTTATTTGTGTTTTAAACTGTTTTTGACCTTTACTTTACATACATACTTGTAGACGTAATATCAGGAGGACACATATCGTGGAATTTGCCAAATATTGGTTATTATCCCACTGTGAAAGAGGCCATGAGCATTTAAAGCACTTAATTGTCTTTGTACAGAGTACAGGTTACTGTTGCTACCTGTAGTTTATTAGACTGATTATAAAGTATGTTTTTCTCATAGCTTGAATGACTTGAGTGACTGAAGGATTATTATTATAAAACGTTTTGCTTTAAAATAGAGTTCATGCTATATGTTTCAGTATATCAGCACTGATGTGTGAATTGAGGGAGAAGTGTAATATTGAGCCATGTACACTTTACTATCTGGTTCTGAATCAGTCGTTTGCATTTCCTGTGAACTGACTGACCTGGAGTCAGCCAACAAAGCCTTTCTCTAAGGAGAAAATGACGGACAAACTCCTATATAGTCTGTAGTTTGTCTGCTTAGTCTGTTTATGTTCATGATATATTTAATGTGTGACCACTTAGTTTTAAAATCCTTGCCAGTATCTGGATAATGAACAATAATCATGCATCAGAGAAAAGTGAAAGATTAATGTGAAACGGTTTATTTTTATACCAGTATACGTATAAAAGTGGAAGAGTAGAAGCTACAACCTACAGCACAAGTGTGTGTTTTGAAAGAAAATCATTGTTCAGTTGAATGTTGTACTGTACACGCTGTATTGGTGTTGAAGCTTTCCTTGGTTTTGGTATAAAATCTCACCAAGTTTTCATTATTCTGAGTGTAATATAGGCGAGTGCACTGAACTTTAATACTGAAGCATCAATAAAATGCTTAATGCAGCATTGCGTCCTTGTTCTTTTCTCTTTTTTTAAGACTAAGAGGAGCTTCTTTTAGGAGCACCGGCCACAATTTCTATTACATTTCATGTTTCTGAAATCTGAAATGTAACGTGTCGAACAGATCTGTCAATCAAAGATGGGATCATCTGCATAAATTAACCAAAAAGTATATTTTCCAACAAAGACATTTATTGTGATTTCACAGCAAATGCTCGTGCATTTTTGTCACGAAATGAGTGTATTTCTTTTTTTATTTCATGAAATTTAATAAATACAGTATTCACACTCATTAATAAAACTATTTTTGCAACGTTGTAGAAATAATACTAGAAATACTTCACTCACTCAAACTTACCCACTTACCATAATTTACTTCGTTATGAAAGACACTTAATTGTTTATTTCCTTACTGTATTTTCTAACCTAAACCTAAATGCTTACATGTTTACCTACTTTAATCAACCACACTTACTGATTTACTGATATATGTACTTACTTTACTCACAAAACACACTTATCTACTTACATACTTCATTATTTACTTACTTGCACTACTTCCTTAGGAAATGCATTTATTTATTCACTTATCAAATGTTGTTCCTTATTTGACTTACTTTAAATACATATGTACTTACTTTACTCCAAAACATTCCTATCTACTAACTAACCTACATACTTATTTACTCACTTACCTACTTACTTAGGAAACATTTACATGTATTTATTCACTTATTTACTTACCAAATGTAGTCCCTTATTTGACTTACTTTACGTACATACAGGAAAAGCGTACTTAGGAAAAACACTTATTTATTAATTATTAAGTTGATAGGAAATATACAAAAATCTAAAAGTGACTCAAATTCGCAAATAGAACATTTGATGTGGAGCCAGGACTAGTACACAATCTACAATCTACATATGCAAACTGTATAAGCTAGTGGTAGAAGGTAGAAATCATTGACTTTGATATTTCTTATATTCTTTATTTGAAAGACCCTGAATTGCCTGGAGATTTGTAATCCGACAGTCAAACCTCCACAGTTTAATAACACCTTCTGCTGCTAATCATTATCAAACATGCAGCCATTAATCTTGGCCTAGTCAAACTTCAGCATGCAAAGGCTATAATGTAGTATTTTATCTTCTGTGCGTATGGGAATGCAAATCTCGTGAATAGGAACAAGACTTTTTAGGGGTAATAAATCCAGTAGGACGTTCTAAATCACATTTTTAAAGTGTTTCAGACATATAGACATGGGGTCATATTATTCTCCTGGCCTACAATGACAGCATGAATCATTAACTCGTGCCCATAAAACAGTGACTGTTCATCTTAAACAACTCTGGGGTGCTGGAGTAAAAACAGGATGGTGTGTCTATACTGGGATTATGTACTACATGTTGCGCAATATTACATAAAGCGGAATCAGGACACTGTTTGGGTCAAAGCTAGTTCTTTAATTCATTTTTTTCTTACCGAGTAAATTAAAATATAACTGAGTAATGTTCTAATACATTATTGTTTCCATAGTAACAACTCATTCATAGAAGATAAGCAGAAGCTCCACATAAACCGATTCAAGAATGTGTGTAATCCTTCACATGGTAGTGTTTTCTGTATGATGCTTCATTTAATATTTGTGGAAGGAGTCTCCAGTGTGAACGCATCGTTACAGTCAATTATTATTCATTTCAAGAGAGAGGAAAAAAGTGAACCTTGAGATGGATCGGCACCCCATGCAGTGTGTACCCCGCCTTGGTCCTGATGCTCCCTGAGATAGGCTTGAGGTTCCCCGTGACCCTGTCGGATAAGCGGTATAGAAGATGGATTGATGGAAAAACGTGAAGCAGGTGAGAGTTTATAATGTGTACAACAAGGCCCTAGTTAGTTTCTGTGGATGTTCCACAACATTACAAGGTAAATAGCTGCAGTATCAGACTAAGAAAATCCTCATAAATGTCATCAATGCATTTTGAATATAGGATTTATTGGATATGTGGTTGTCGATTTTTCTCCCGCAAGCTGCATGATGAACACAGATGCACTCTCATTCTGGAGGGTGCGAGTGCATGAGTGTGCCGATTAACGCGATATTAAATGACGTATACATTTACTAAAGACCAGTTTAAAAGATCTGGTGAAGACATGCAAAGGCGTATGCTATAAATGGACGTTCAGGATAGATAACTGAAACCGTGCTGGTGATAAGAGCAGTAATTCATCTCAGTACGTGTTGAAAGTGGGGTGGAGGAGCGGGTTAATGATCAGTGTCGGAGAAACCATGAGGGCTTTGTTGGCTGCGCCTTTTGTGATAAGGACGCAGAAACGTCTGTGAAGTTAGAGACACTGGGAGAAAAGTGAGTGGAATGAACACGCTGCGTGCAAGTATTATATCTGTGGCATGCATGAGTTAGAACATTGGAGCCTTGGAGCAGACTCGAGAAGCTGGAACTTTCTGAGCCAATGAGTGAAATATAGAAAGCAGAGTGGGAGTGGACGTGAGTGGACGAGCATTTCACCGGCCCAGGTAGGAAAGTCGTGTCGAGATTAGATGGATGTCTGATAACAGGAAGTTCTGTCCTGTCCTATATTGTGAAATCAACACTGTGATAGTATTACTGCTTTATTTAATGCTGCTTGATTGCCATGTTTTGATATAAAACTGAAAAAGAAAACATATACACAACTATTCATGGATAAAAAGTATGGAATGCCATTCTTTAATAGCTTTTTAAAAATATATAATAAATAAATAAAGTAAATCGCTGTGGTATAAAACCTCAGGATGGGATTGAAAAGTTCTGGTCGGTTACATTATATCTTATAACCTTATTTTTTTTTTTCCTTTAATGCATGTGCATTTCCTCTAAACACTTATATACTGTAAGAAAAGTATATAAGTGTTATATACTGTTATATAACAGAAAGCATGAGTGATATTATTTCACACAATGTTTATGCACATCCATAATGATAATAGAAACAAAACCCAGCTGTCATACACATAAAAAATGACACTACATCATTAACACGTGCGTTTAATATTCATATTATATTAATAATAATATTAATAATATTACTCAAAAGGTTTCGCATAAACACGGTCATGTATTGCAGGAACTGCTGTGTGTGTGTGTGTGTGTGTGTGTGTGTGTGTGTGTGTGTGTGTGTGTGCTGTATAATAAAAGTGGTATGTTTTTCTAAGATGGTTTCAAAGGC
Source organism: Noturus placidus (assembly GCA_022414735.1). Taxonomy (NCBI): domain Eukaryota; kingdom Metazoa; phylum Chordata; class Actinopteri; order Siluriformes; family Ictaluridae; genus Noturus; species Noturus placidus. Next base: position 15,450 of record JAFFST010006100.1, read on the forward strand.
CTCCGACTGACTTCATACGTCATAAAACAGAATCAAGGGCCATAATACAAGCTACTCATTTCTCAGCAATGATCTTAAATCTTAAAACCCTGATCATAATCTCCCTCTGCAAAAATCCATCCAAAACACCCCTGCCGAAAACAAGAGTCTGATACATGATACATATAACAAGTAGCGTTATTGCGTTCGAGTTGTTCAATTCGCTCAGATTGATTAAACACTTACTTGAACTTTGGAATCCGAGACATGGTGTGTTAAAGGTGCTAAAGTCATTAACACTGTGCAACCATTACAGTTTAACGCCTTATAAAGCAGGATAAAATGAATTATTATAGGACTTTTATTATGCATTTATATCGGTTACAGATAGCAAGCTAGTAAAAAATAAAAAGCTAATTAAGTAAATAGAATAACTTATAGATATGTTATGTTTTACTGAAGTAAATAATTTGCATTATATGTTCAGTCCAACTGTATGTACAGTTTTAAATCGATGTTTTTGCTACGGTACCACAGACGTCAAAGCCAAACAAAGGTGCTGAGTACATGCAAAGCATTCTAATAAAACATTTTATTCATTCAAAGCTGGTATTTATGGATGAAGTACGTAGTAAGAATGAGGACAAGTAGTTAAATGAATTAAATGCATTGGATTGGTCACAATATCTTAGGGAGTGGTCAGGATTGGTCGGAATTTCTTTGGGAGAAGGAGGGATTAGTCAGAATTCCTTTGGAGTGGATTGCTCAGAATTTTTTTGGGCGCAGGGGGATTGGGTAGATTCCCTATCGCAGTGGATTGGTTTAAATCTTTTTGGGAGCAGGAAGGATTGGCCAAAATTCTTTCGGGATTAATCTGGATTGGTCAGAATTCCTTTGTGAGTGGTCATAATTGCTTTGAATTTCTTTCGGAGCAAGGGGTTATTCAGAATTCCTTCAGAAGTGGGCAGGACTGGCTTGAATTCCTTCAGAAGTGGGCAGGACTGGCTTGAATTCCTTCAGAAGTGGGCAGGACTGGCTTGAATTCCTTCAGAAGTGGGCAAGACTGGATTGAATTCCTTCAGAACCGGGCAGGATTGGGAATGGGAGTGGTTGAGATGGGTTAGAATTTTTTCTGAGCAGGAGGGATTGGTCTGAATTCTTTCAGGAATGGGAGGGATAGAGGTCAGAATTCCTTTGAGTGAGGTTGGGCTTGGTTAGAGTACTTTATCCATCCATCCATCCCTCTATCCATCCATCCATCCATCCATCTATCCATCTTCTATACCGCTTATCCTTCCTTCAGGGTCACAGCGGACCTGGAGTCTATCCCAGGAGGCATCGGGCACAACGCGAGGTACACCCTGGACAGGGTGCCAGTCCATCACAGGGCACGATCACACACACTCACACACCCATTCATACTGACTGACTTTATGTGAGATCAATTTTAAAAATATGACATTTTTTTTCCACTGAAATGTTCTGGCAGAAAGTTTGCACCTTATAGTGGACACAGAGGCAATGTTAAAAATAGCTTGCTATTTTAAAGTTCCTGTTCTACACGCTCTTATTGATCAGAAGCTTATTTAGTATAGTATTATGCATGGTGTGTGTATGTGAGAGAGAGACACACAGACAGAGAGGGACATGGATTACACAACCTTGATCCCACAGGATCAACACAGAATTACACCAATCATGAGCTGTTAAGAAGTTATATTTGTTTGATATCCATTTACAAGATGACTTTATTTAGTTTATTTAGCATTGTATGTATACTAAGGTGTGTTCTATGCCGTGTTTGTGTGTGTGAAAGGAGCATGTTGAGATAAGATCATGATTATATTTACAGACACGGTAGAGAGATAGTGGTAAAATATTATCGGGCATGCAGGTTTAGGAAAATAACAAAGGGTAGTGCAATCCAGGGGGCCACATCGCAGGGGGCGATGTAAAACGATGTAAAGCGGATTTAAGGGGACTTGCGTACCATAATTTACGACTAATAATAAACAAACGAAAAGATTTTTCTTCTTCCTTTTTCTCCTTTCCTTCTCAACTTTTCTTCTTTGAGCTTTTCTCCTTTCCTTCTTTAATAGTCTGTGAATGGTGTAATTCTGTGGATATAAATGGGTGGAGTCAAGGTTATGTAATGCATGTCTCTCTCTCTCTCTCTCTCTCTCTCTCTCACTCTCTCTCTCTCTGACTCTCTCTCCCTCTCTCTCACTCACACACACACACACATACCATACATAATACTATACTATAAGAAAGTTTCTGACCATTAAGCGAGTGTAGAACAGGAACTTTAAAATAACAGAAACTATTTTTAACATTGCCTCTGTATCCCAGCAAGTCTCGAAGTGTTTTAGTCTTATATGACAGCAGTATAGCAATGATTTATAATTTTTATACCAGTAAATGACGCATCGTATTTTTCATCCATTTATAATTACATTTATTGTCCATGAAACATGCTAGTTCCTGTTATCACTTATGTTATAGCACCTATAAACACTCATCACCTCTTTTTCTTTCTCTCTCTCATTTAAAGGTAGTAATAAGACTAAAACAAAAAGCATACCTTAGCATTGACACTGGAGACTCCTTCCACACTGTTAATGTTTAAAGAAACATATCCTCACAGAAAACTTTACTTTCTTTGTTAAATAACAACAAAACAAAATCGTTTCCTTTGTTTATTATTAGTCGTAAATGATGGTATACAAGTCCCCATGTAAAATGTTGCTACATAAAATCAATAATTAATCAATAATTGTGGCTTAGTGGTTAGCATGTTCGCCTCAAACCTCCAGGGTCCAGGGTTTGAGTCCCGCCGGGGTGTGCGGATTACGCATGTTCTAACCGTGCGTCGGGGGTTTCCTCTGGTTTCCTCCCCCTGTCCAAAGACATGCATGGTAGACTGATGGGCGTGTCTAAAGTGTCCGTAGTGTGTGAGTGTGTATGTGATTGTGCCCTGCGATGGACTGGCACCCTGTCCAGGGTGTACCCCGCCTTGTGCCCGATGCCTCCTGGGATAGGCTCCAGGTGACCCTGAAAAAGGAGTAAGCGGTAGAGGATGGATGGATGGATATTATAGACATGCAGTTTAAATGACTAAAGAATTTACCTAAATTCACTCAGCTGTACTGAAGAGATGTAGTCTGTACTCTAGGAAGCTGTGTGTGTGCATCTGCTAATTAACTATACTTAGCTTTGTGGGTATCCACATGAGTCTGCATACATTAAGGCACTGCCATTTAAAAAAAAAAAAAAAACACTTTAATGGTACGTTATGCTTTACTGGCTTGCTTGTATTTGTTTCACATTGAGCTCACGGGGTTATGCATGTATATAAAATCATGAATACAGCTCCCTTCAAATCATCCTTTAATACAGAGGGGCTTTCTACAGTTACTCAGTACATGCAGTTTTTTATTCATCTAGCTACATTCATCCATCTATTTTCTATACCGTTAATCCTTCAGGGTCACGGGGAACCTGGAGTCTATCCCAGGGAGCATCGGGTACAAGGTGGGGTACACTCTGGACAGGGTGCCAATACGGATATATTAAGCAAAGCAAGCATAGACTTTTCCGGAACAATGCATGGAAATACAAGGGATGTGCATTCATTCCAGCTGTGCATTCATATTGCTTAATTAACACGCCAGGTCTAACTGACACCATTTGGTGTGAAGGGGGAGATTGTGTAAAATTGACACAATTTGTTATACTAAACGATTCAGTAACTCTTTACAATAACAGTACTTGAATATAGAATATGAATTAAGCGTGCATCATTTCAAGTTGTTTATATAATTTGCCATATGCAGCTGTGAACACGAATATCATTGGATGGGTGTTTGGTGATCGGTGTTTAATATTAGTATTAGTGTTGCAAGCTGTAATATGGCAAATTACGTACACAGTTTGATATTACGTTGGATTTATTTGACCTATTTACCTCTTGATGTGTTAATTTATACATTAACTAGCAAACATGTACAAACGTGTATTTAAGCTAGTCGTTATTCACGCGTGAATTCATACTTTAAGTCTCACGTCGTAGTTATGTTTAGCTCTTGATTAGTTCGTGATTAGTACATGCTTTAACTCAGGGGTTACCAAACTTTTCCAGGAAACGGCCCCCCAAATGGCGTTAACATTTGACCGAGGCCCCCTTTTGCAAGATGGGTGGCTGTGGCTCAGTCTGTAGAGCGGGTTGTCCACTAATCCGCTAATCGTAGGGTTGGTGGTTGGAATCCCGGCCCGGGTGATCCCATGCCGAAGTGTCCTTGGGCAAGACACTGAACCGTAAGTTGCCCCCGATGGCAAGCTAGCACCTTGCATGCAGCTCTGCTACCATTGGTGTGTGAGTCTGCTCTCATTTTTAAGTCGCTTTGGATAAAAGCGTCTGATAAATGAATAAATGTAAATGTAAGATGTCTTTAAAACACATTAAAAATACAGACTTCTGAATATATCCCCCTTTTTATTAATAATTACATCTTACATCTTTACATTACCTTACATTAGGAATTGATTGTGTGTGTGTGTGTGTGTGTGTGTGTGTGTGAGAATTTATTTTCACACCAAATTCTTGAGGCCCCCCGAGCACCCCCTGGAGGCCCCAAGGTGACCGCGGCCCCACTTTGAAAACCACTGCTTTAACTCATGATTAGTTCATGGTTAAGTAAGTATTACTGCGGGGATTAGTGTGTGATTATTCACGTACCATTATTATAAAGCGGAATATTTTCTTTCATTATTTGTGGCTTTTTGGCGCAGTTAAACTTTTTTTTTATTTATAAGTGTTTGTTTATTTATATTGCGTAATTGTCTTTGCGGCCTGGCGGAAATTAATTCAGCCCTGAAGTTCCTCCTGTCCTCGCATGGGTTAGTGTTGTTGGGTGGGATTTTAATGAAAGCCACGGGCTTGTGTTTACTCAGGGACAAGCATGGAGGTCACGCTGAAGGAACTCCGGCAGAAACTGGAGAAGCAATGCCAAATTAACCACGAGCTGCAGAATGAAAAGGAGGACTTGGGTAACAGAGGCGGCTTAATAAAATAAACCAACGTTATGTTCTGTAGCATGCTGAGCTAATCAGTTGCTTTTTATTAAATATATATATTTTAAAAAGTGTTGTGTTGGAAGAAATTAAAAGTAAATGAAAAGAATAAAAAGTCATAAAATGTTTGATATGTTCCAGTAATAGTTCTCATTCCATGTCTCCAGAGACCAGGTTGAAGGAGAAGGAGAGACTTGTGGAGGAGCTACAGAGTCGTTTGGATGGGCTGGGTATGCGAGTGTGTGTGTGTGTGTGCACGAGTGTGTGCGAGTGCTTGAGGAGGAAGCTCATGTTCTCGGGAACACGTAACGGATCAATGTTTAAAGGATAAAAGGCCATTTTCTGGATCTCTGGTTTATATTTAATGAGTGGAGAAAAACAGAGTTAAGGAGTGACATCGGCAGGAGAGACCTCTGCACTGTAAACTCTTGTCGGGAAAAAAAAGCTTTCTTAAAGTCAACATGCTTTTTGGGACGGTTAATGGTCCTGACATTTTTAAAAAAAGGTTCTAATTAGAAAACCGCTAGCTCGCCTTTAAAAATTTTTTTTTTAGGTAACCATGTGGCAAGCTGTAATAGGAAAATAACTAACGACAGGGTGGCGTGATGTGTGATACTCTCATTTTCCCATAAAAGCACGCCCTGAAACGCTTTATTCGTCTCATACAACTACATTTTGCCAGAGATGTCCACGAGACCTCTTATCACTTACAGTACATTACAGCAGCCTTCCCTAACCGCCCTGTCTTTAATAAGATAAAAAAAAATTAAGCATAAACTACTCCATACTGAAGATTTTCAACTGGGGAAAATTCTACAATAACTACGTGTTTTTCTTTGTTCAACAACAACATGATTTATTTTAGGAATAAGCTGTTATAAGTTAATTAACGGATTCGAGAACTCGACAGCGCTCTGGTATAAAGCTTTTTAATGATTCCATTAGTGAAACAAAACGAAGAACTCTTGTTGTAATAATGTAGATTGGTCATGCTTGCGTGGTTTTTGTCAGAGGTCGGATATCAGACACGAGTCCACTGTTAAATGAGTAATGAGTAGTAAGGATGTTGAGGCACAACGCATAAACGATAGCAAAGTCAATATCACATGAGACAAGAACAATTACTGTGATTATTTGGCTAAAAAAAGAAATATACACAAGATTGCATTCATCCCAACTATAATCGATCTGAAAAGACATTTGGAATACGTATGAAATTGTTAGCTAATGGACGTTTATATCCGTTGCATTTATGATATTTGGCAGACGCTGTTATCCAGAGCGACTTACATTTATCTCATTTATACAACTGAGCAGTTGAGGGTTAAGGGCCTCGCTCAAGGGCCCAACAGTGGCAGCTTGACAGTGCTGGGATTTCACGACCTTCCCATCCAACGTCTTAACCACTGATCTTAGCATTCGGCAAATATTACACAATGGTCAACACAAATAAATCAATAATTGAAACTAGCATTAAATTTAAATAATACATTGCAACCCGATGCCCATATCCTGCATTAGTCTTTTGAGAAATGTTAAATGTTCGAGTAAAATCAGTTTCCTATAAGTCAAATCAGACTTTTGGACCGTATTTCAGTTCAGAACATATGACTTATGGGATCGATCCAAATGATATCGAATGAGTATGACTTTGCGGTGTAAATGATTTCCTTACGGACTGTGTGTTCGCTATCTCAGATCAGTTGTCTCAGAGGTACAACAATGACAGTGTGGAGGTCCGGCAGAGCCGAGCAGCAGTCATGGCTCCGGAGCCGATTCCAGAAGACATGGACATCTCGACCACCAGGGTCAAAAAGACTGCCAGGTTAACTCTTGTCCTGTGACATAGAATTTAAGGTTCCTGGTTAATTATTGAGATGGATGTTTCTTTGCAGCATGTTTGCTGATGGATAGTAGGAAATAATTAGTCTTTGCGTGTGCGTGTGCGTGTGTGTGTGTGTGTGTGTGTGTGTGTGTGTGTGTGTGTACAGTGAAAGAACTCAGATCATGAAGGCAATGCTGAAAAACGACTTCCTGAGTCGTCTGGATGAGGAGCAGATCAACATGATGGTGGAGCTCCTCATCACCCTGGACCGCTGTCCTGGTGATGAAATCATTATAGAGGGCACTGAGGGTGACAGCTTGTACATTGTTGCAGGTGTGTGTGTGTGTGTGTGTGTGTGTGTGTGTGTGTGGTTTACTACATAATGGATGCATATGTATATAAGAAAATCTGATGAGTGTGCAAGTCAATTTATCACCTTGAATCATAGCTGGAGAACTCCGAGTTACTCAGGCAGGCCGTAATCTGCGAACTTTGACCTCTGGAGACGTCTTCGGGGAGCTGGCCATCTTGTACAACTGCAAACGGACGGCTACGGTCAAAGGTCAGTCGTTAACTTTTAAAGGAACAGTTCAGTCAAAAATTACCTTTCGACTCCAAATACTATCGTGTACTAGCTACTAGTCTAGACTCAATTCGGAATCCTCTCTCTCTCTCACACACACACACACACACACCTCAAACATATCATCTGCTGACTCATTACAGCATGCTAATGCTAATGCTGGTATGATGTGACACCAAGCTGTGTGCTCAGGACTAACATGATTTTAGCTTCAAGTTATATACACTCTATTTTTTTTTTTGTCTCTATTTGTCCATTTCTGCATGTCTGTCCTTACCCAATAGCGGTCACGGCGGTCAAGCTATGGTGCATCGAGAGACATATATACAGAAGCATCATGGCGATCAAGTCCAAGAAAAAACGAGAGCAGTTGATGGGCTTCTTAAAGACGTGAGAGTGATCCTCTCTCTCTCTCTCTCTCTCTCTCTCTCTCTCTCTGTATATAGAGATATAGAGAGAACATGCTAGCTGGCACATATGCTACTTTTATACATGGCAATAATTATTAGATTACAAAATGTCTGAGCAGTTAGTTATTATTCATATTTCAGAGGTTAAGGACTACAACGACCTGAAGTTGTCCTCTGTTTAAAAACCTTATCCTCATCCATGTTAATGCACTTAACTAGCTAACTAGCTTGCCATGGTAAAGAACACATCGGTGGTTTGCTGTCATAGGAAAATAATCAACAAAAGGGTGGTGTGATGTGGCCTGATCAAAAGTGGAGATAAAGTTTTTCCACCCTGATGTTGATTATTTTCCTGTAACACCATGTCCTGAAGTGTTTTATTCCACTTATAGTAAAGAAAGTTGTTGATTTTATATATACATATATATATTACTTGATTAAAGAATGGAATTGTACTTTTTAATCACTTTATAGTTAGATTTAATGCTGGGGAACATCTACAAAACAAGTTAGTTCCTGTTTCAAATGACAAATAAATAAATAAATGATTGAGCTGCTCATGTTACTGAAAAATTCCACTGTTCTGAAAACTTTCCCATGTTGGAAACCCTATTGAAAAGCACTGAGACTAGAGACGCCTTCCGTAGATGTGCATGTTAAAATCTCATTATTAGGCTTAGAGCAGTGCTGTAGTGTAATTGATGTTTTTTAGCCGACGCAGAACAGCAGCATGTTAGTCGTCTTTGCTGACACGAGGGGAGTAAGTGAATGAAACATCAGCACTAATCAATCTGATGTTCCTGCATCCCTGGATTTAGACATAAAAGTCACATCTTTAGGAGTTATCGAGTCTGACAGTGAGAGCTTTCTTGAAGCTTATAATGTGATAAAATTTTTGTGAGTAAATTAAAAAAATAAATAAATAAATCTGCCCATCCTTTTTTTTTACACAGAGCTCGTACCTTCAAATCCCTGCCTGATGAACAGCTCTCCGGCATCATTGACTCCATGGAGGAGGTTTGTACCACTCGGCGTCATGTCCATCCGCACTGCACTTCATCTACTGTACGAATTGAAATATATATGAATCGGTCAGAAACCAGGGGCTGAGTATGTTCATGGTCCAGTTATTGTGGTCAGTTAAAGGAATACTCCAGTGCTGGTTCACTGCATCTGAGCATTAAAAAAAAACAAAAGAGTTTGAACACTTTTAACTCAAATGAGAAAAGAACGGCAAACCATTTATTGAAGAAAAATAATGGAAGACTATTGACTGCACCGTTTGGGGAAATCAATACATATTTATTTTTCATTAATTTCGTCTAAACATTTTCCCTCGCAGAAATGCTACTTCAAATATGAATCATTTCTCTCGCGTCAACAAAACGTCGAAGGGATCCTGAGTGGTGTGACAGAAAAGTGTTTCTACAGAAAAAGCACCCTATTGTTGGGAGGTTCAAAGTTCGAATCTCGATGATGCCACAGCTATCTGTAGCCAAGGAGGGTGGAATGGGTGACTGACATTGACATATTTTTTTAATGATGTTGCCATATTACGCAGAGTTTTATTTATTTTATTTATTTATTTATTTATTTATTTATTTTTACCACCTAGTGAGCATGTAAAAGTTAGATCTTCTACAAAGGAATTACAGTCGTAAAAAAGTATGTGGATGGATTTACTCGTGTTTACTTGTGTTTACCCGTGAGGCGCGCACGGTGGATTAGTGGTCAGCACGTCCACCTCACACCTCCAGGGTCCGGGGTTCGAGTCCCGCCGTTGCCGTGTGTGCGGAGTTTGCATGTTCTCTTGCATGTTCTCGGGGGTTTCTTCCGGTTTCCTCCCCCAGTCCAAAGACATGCATGGTAGTCTGATTGGCGTGTCTAAAGTGTCCGTAGTGTGTGAGTGTGCATGTGATTGTGCCCTGTGATGGACTGGCACCCTGTCCAGGGTGTACCCCGCCTTGTGCCCGATGCCTCCTGGGATAGGCTCCAGGTTCCCCGTGACCCTGATAAAGGAGTAAGCAGTAGAGGATGGATGGAAGGTGCAAAATGTCTGAAATTACAACTGTTTTTCTTACTTTTGATGTGGGGAAAAAAAGCAAATATACTATTAGAGAAGCCTAGTGTCCTTTTTCTATTCATGAATGCACATACCACAGTTCAATTATCGCATGTTGTTGCCACATGTCACCATTTAACAGAATGTTCCACATATATAAACTGACATAAAAACATCATTTAACATTTTATACACATTATTCTTAAAAATTTTAACAGTATTGGGTTTTCTTTTCTGTAAGGTAGGTTTATACAGTATTTATACAGTGTTTCACAGTTTTAAGGGTAACAACAAGTTAAAGTCCTAGAACTTTATTTATAGTTGAGATACATGCACAAGAGAGACACATTTTGGAAAGTCTGTTGAGTTAAGTCATAGTTCAGGAAAGTCTGTAGTTTTCAGACAGATCTATAGCAGTACGAAATATCAAACTTTCACCTTGTGAAGGTTTACTCTAAGCTCCCACATGATACCAGTTCTGTTTAGTCTGTTTAGTCTGTTTTTAGGCCCCATGTAGCCAAAACATCAACCCTCTGTAACAAAAACGTTCCATCGCTGACCTTTCCAAACATACATCCATGGAGATTTTGCACACGGATCCTTCTTTTACCCACTCCCAGGTGAAGTTTCAGGAGAACGAGGTGATCGTGCGTGAAGGTGCCGAGGGAGACACGTTTTACATCATCGTCAAGGGAGAGGTGAAGGAGGACATGTTTAAACGTGACACCGTTTTCACCTCCAGTTTCTATTGTGTACATATACTGTACAGGATGTCGTTCTCATACAGTACATATCCTCTCTAACCTCAGGTCGAGGTGACGAAGAAAGTGAATGGGGAGCAGAAAATCATCCGTCAAATGAAACAAGGGGAACACTTTGGAGAACTGGCTCTTATACGGTAAGGAAATGCCGCAGTAAGGTTGCGGTTCTAATGCAGCGTCTGTTTAATTTCCTGTGACGTTTGGTTTTAAGGAGTTCTTTATCATTATATATATATATATATATATATATTAGTTTTATATCTATAGTTGCTGTTTACTACATTGTACTGATATTAACAAATTACTGTACACTGTAATCATAACAACGACCTTACCTGTCTTCTATTGTAGCTTGTCAGGGATGCGTTGGATCCAGAGCCTTTCTCGCAAATACTAGTAGTAAGACGCGCAATCAGAGAACCCCGAAGGAAACACACGCAGGCATTGGGACAACATGCGAAAATCTCCACAGATATATTATTATTATTTATTTATTTATTTATTTATTGCAGTGAGAAATTGAGGACAGCTACCTGCACCGCTTTGGGATCGGTCACCTGCTTCGCCATCGATAAGGAGTGAGTCTTCGGGTTCTTTCAGATCAGTGTGTAAATCGCACATCTTCCCGATTCTCTAATCTATATCATCATTTACTTTTATTATTATTATTATTATTATTATTATTATTAT